>JAVJIF010016874.1:0-71816 GCA_038442645.1 Agave tequilana | reverse complement strand
TTAAATTTCAATTGAAGGGCAAAAAATGTTCAATTTATTTTACAAAATACTAATCTGAAAGATTTTTAAAAAAAAATTATGTATCAAACATGAAAATAATTTAACACATGATACTAAACTTAAATATGAGAAAATTTGAGACACTTTTCACAAAATACGTCCGAATTCAAATACTACAACATTAACAGTCAATTCTACTTTCATATTGAGAAAAATTAGGAAAATAATATTTCATGATAGTGATTGAGTGAGACTCGGCTGTTTGGATTCAAGGAAGTGGACCGAAATGAAATGAGGAGGTGGGAAGTCGAGTTTTTTCTCTTTTGAAAAATGAAAATTTGTGTGTATCTTTTTGGTGTTTGGTTGGCAGTTGAAAAGTAGAAGTGAAAATGTATATTGTGTTTTTCGATACTTGATTAGTAATATGAAAATGAATGTGAAAAAACTGACCACAAAGTTTACCGTAAAATAATATTAAAATAAAAATTAATTATGAAAAAATTGAACTATAATTAGTATATAAATGAAATTTACATGATCACAAAATTAACTGTTGAACTATAACTTATTACAAATGAGTTTTACATGACCACAAAATTAACTGTAGCACCCTGCAATTGAGAAAATAGTTGTGTAAAAGAGAAAAGAGAAAAGAAAAAAGATTTTCTGATTTTTCTTTTCCAGTAGGTAGATGAACAGCGAAAATAAAAATGACACTTCTCCATTTCTTCCCACCCTCTTGAAACCATACAGGCGCGGCCCCAGGTCTACTTCCAGCCCCAACCCAAAATCAGAAAAATGGGGGACCGGTCTGGTTCGGGTAAAACTTCTGCTGCCCGGAAGCGGATGTGCCCGGACTCCAGTCCCACGACCGACCGCGATTCATAAATAAATCTTTACATTTGTTCCGCCGCCGCCTCCGATTTTATTCAAGCACTTGGTGTGCATTATTCCCCCTTGAAGCTCGGTGCTGCAGCGAATGAATGACTAGCGCTGCTCCGAGCATCGCCGTCGCAAATTCAATCTGGGACCAAATCAAGTTCTCTCGCTCAGGTCAGGATTCTTCTTCCCACGCCCTTTGCCAATTTCGTCGCCATCTCCTCTTTCCTCTCATCACAACTCTAACCTTTTTTCTCTTTCAACAGTCTCCGACGATCAACTATCAATGTAAGCATCAAGCCATTTTGCTCTCCAATCTCTCACCCCGTCGCTTTCTCTAACTAAACTCTCGCTCAGCTTGCATTTCTTGTTCGGCAAGAACTTTGAGCGCGCCACTAGAATCGTCGATCAAGGCGGAGTCCGACGCGTTTCTGGCTCCCCAAGCGGCCGGTTCTTTTTCCTGGTCTCTCTCTACTACCTTTTTCTAATTTTGTTCTTTTCTTGTTTAATTTCCAATTATGGAGAATTTGTTGATTATTTGAGAGAGGAAACAACAGGTTGTTGGAGAATCGAGGCGGAAGGAAGAGTACATCTGCTTCCCTGAGCACCATTGCACATGCTACTCATTCTTCTACGACATTGTTAGCAGGGGTGAACAGCTCTGCGTATGTGCCCACATGTTGTCATTGTTTAGGCTGACTTGTTGATTATTATCTTTGAATTTGCCTTTTTTTGCCCCTCCAGTGTAAGCATCAGTTAGCAGCACGGTTAGCAGAGGCTGTGGGCGCACATGCAGAGGTGACGGTGTCGGATGAGCAGCTTGCCCTGATGCTTTCGAAGCTTTGACATCTTTGTTTCGCTTCCATATAGGGTAATTCATTTTCACCTTTGATTATCAGTTCTTGTGCTTTGTTGATGATTTTGTAATGCTTTTTCAATGATTTGTAGACACAATAATTGTCATGTATCTGCATTGAGTTCCTTTAGGTTATGAAGCTGATGGTTTATTGTACTGTTTCTAAGCTTACTAAGGTACTATGATCATGTGTAGTGAGAAATGAGAATATTTATCGTTAAGGCTAAAGAGAGGGGGCAACACGTAAGTGAGTGTGACCATGACTTCCGAAAGACAGGGAGTATGGCTGAAAGGGGTACTTTGGGTAACTGTGGTTTTGATGGGTTCCACTTGGAGTTAATAATCCCACTTAGATTGTGATTGCTCATATGTAGGAAAGGAAGAAATGCTATCATGCTCAAAGCATACGCATGAAATCTAGTGATGTTTAGTCATTCTTGGATTCATCAATGCACTTGAGAATAACCATTTGTCTGACCAATGCACAGGCGTGCTCTCCTTTATCCCCTCCCATGGTCCATTTTGTTTAACATAGATTATTAATTTATCATGTTTTCTCACTGCCAGGCATGAATATTCGGATTGGGAGTTCCTTTTTTAATAATAGTTCATGTAATGTGATCAGCTATGAGAGTTTTCGAAATGATTTTAACTGTTTGAAAATATGGAGTATGTGTCTTGCGTGGTTTAGTTATCATATAACTGATAGTCTGGATTGGAAACTCGTCTATCAGATTGTCTACAAGTGCAAGATCTCTAAGTGTATCCAAACATTTTCATGTGCAGGAGAACCACTACCAATAGAGTACTCATGAGTTGGTGGACTCAAACAAACTCAACCCTTGATAGTTCCTTTTTGTAATTTTAGATTTTGGGTTGTGTATTACTTTGATAGTCAGATCAAAGAACTGATATAGGTGACTAGGCAAAAAGTGACAGGACTAAAAAGAAAAGATGAAAGAATTTCTTCCAGTTATCTCCATTTGCATGAGTCGACTTAATTTTTTGGCTTTCCTTTTCTCTTTTCGTTATTTTTCTTTCATTCTTTTATTATAACTCTCTTTCAATTTTAAATTGTAAAAAGGAAAGACAAGGGTCAAGAAATAGGTCCTCGAGTGATAGGTCCGGAACAAGCATTTGGCCTCACTAGTCTCGTGATCCCATTAATACTATGAAAATCCTTGAGCCATTTAACTCATGTGCCAATATTTTCTTGCTAATTGGTAAAATTTAAAATAAATTGAAATACAGACTCCTTTCTACTACTACGAAAATCTTTTTTCCTCTCTAACCTTCCCCCTCTTTAACACTCCTATTTACAACTCTCTATTTTTCTATATTTTTCTCTCTCTATTTAACTCTCATTTTGACATTCTTTCTTGCCTTGAATCTCTATCACTCCTCTCTTTATCTTTCTCTCTCTAGCTCTTTTAGACTGTTCTCTCTCTAATATTTTTCTTTAACACTTCTCTCCTTAATTGTCTTCCTGTAGTTTTCTGGTGCATCCCTCGTCGGACACGTCGCCGACAACCACCGATCTCCACCAAACCTCGCCATCTTCGACCTGCAACAATGTTAGTAAGGAAATATGGACACAAGAATTCGGGAAGAACACTGGATTTGAACTGGATAATGGACGAATTAGAGATCATCTCCTCTCGTTTACAACTCTAATTTGGGAGTAATGGATTCAAAATCAAGATTAGCCTTAACAACTCACACTCACTCACTCTTATACTCAGCTGATTGAGGGGAAGGAGGAAGAGGAATATTCGTTGGCATCTTACACTGTTGGAATTTGGTTTGGGCGTAACGGGCTTCTTCTCCTTGGCTCACCTGTAACCTGACCCGCTCCGCTAACGCAACATCCAACGGTTGAAGATAACTCAACGGCTCCTAGACCCAACGGTCCCTGCTCATCTTCCCATTCAACTAAATCACCTGCGAATAATTCTGAGCAGCCCTTGAACCATGGTTCACAATCGCGGTCTCGGCCGCCGACACGGATCGGTCTCGGCGACTTGGACCGATATCGGGCGATACGCACAAAACGCTACATAAAAAGCTCAAAAAATTCTGAAAATATCGCGACAAATCTTAAAAAAATGTAGATGAATATATCAAAATACATGCACAATATAGTAAATTACACAAATTACGTTTATAAATACATGCTAATGTAGTTATTTTCACATTGAATTACGATGAGGCACAAAATCATCATCATAATGCCGAGTCGACCGTGTCAACTCCGATTTTCGGCCGAGTCAGTCTCTTCTGAGTTGAGTCGACCGACTCATGATTCGGACTCGTCTCGGAGCGGGCCGGGACGGATTCGACTCGGCCGACTCGTCTCTGACTCGGCAGAGTCTCTGAACTGTGCCTTGAACCCATCCTTCACAGCGGAGGACCTCGTCAGTTGCAACTGAGGAGTGCGAAACTATATCAAAGCTCGCCCCTTATAATCGACCTTGTCCTCAAGGTCGAGCTTGGGTTCCTTCATCAACTGGAGAGGAGGCACTCGTTCTTGAAGACCACTGTTCTGAGGTGAAGAGCATTTATTCTGCACTTTGATAAAAGGGAGTTTCCTACCTGAGTACCTGTCAGTCTTGGTCCATGGCTCAACAAGCTCGACAACAATAGGAAATGGGCAACGGTGAGGGAATCAGACATAGCTGCTTCCCATTTGATCCGGCATGGCTTCCTTGTACTGAGTAGGGATAGATTTAAGAATAAACGCAGCTCCCTTCTTGATCTTCCATCCGCAATGGAGTTCCAAGCATGTTGGGCATCAATCTCAAAGCCCCCAGGGTCAGAAATCAATTTCTTCTCAATAACTGAAACCAAGTACTCAAGCAAGGGAAATAAGATTTTCTTGAGGGTGCCATCTGCTGCTTCTTCAAGCTTCCCATGATTGGAGGATTTCTATCAGAATGTAGGGTAGGAGGATGTGGATATGAGAAATAATAGGTACCTCCCTCGGGGATCCCCTTGAGCATTACAGCTTCAAACATAAAAGCTTCATTAACAACAATTTCATGTTGATGGTGATAAGCTTCTGCACATGAGTTGCTTCTGATAGCCGCTAACCCCTGCACAAGTGTAATTAGTCCCAAGTGAAAGGAAGGCTCTTCAGATGTTGGTGGGGGGGTGCCTAGTTCATTCCACTCTGGTTGTTGGCTAGGTGCAGATCCCTTTCCATTTGTTTTTGTACATGAGGGTGACACTGGGACAAGTATTTGTGCAGGGGGACAATTCTGTTCAACAGTGACACAATTCCATTCAACACTGACAGGCATTTGAGGAGCTTTGGTGGAGGCATCCCATTGCCACAAAACTGCCATGTCGGCCTTCATAATGGAAGTGGAGAACCCTGCTAGATTGAGGAAAGTCACAAAGGATCCAGCATAAACCCTATCAACTGCCATCTCAGGTTTCACTTGTAACCGCGGTTCTTGGCTTGATAATCCTCTATTAACACCAACAAAGCCATGTGAAATGTTCTTATTAGCATCAATCAATGAACCTCCTTTCACAACCCACTTGGCCTTGACATTCTCTTCTTCTTTAATAGCCAACAACTCATCATCATTAGTGAGAGGTGCACCAAACTCATCAGGAATCACCGACTTTGGTTTGTCTTCCTCCTCTTCAGATATGTCATCTAGCAGTCATCCTCAATTTCAGCAGTTTTGTCATCACCTCACCATGTCAATCTCACCCTCACCTTCAATGACACCACCCAGATCAAATGGATGTGCATTCTTTCCATACTTCTTTGCACTGGGCTGAAGGGAATTGGAGAGCATTGGCTGCCTTCTTTAAATACGCAGTCCAATCCTTATCAGTAAAGTCTCTAGGGAATTCAACCACATAGTCCGGCACTTCTTCCTTCTTACTCAGATCTTCATCAACACCCAGCCAGACACCATTCACAATAGTGTGCACAAGCGCATGACACGGATGTAGTTGTCCTTCTGAGACATTTTGAATCGAGGGAAGCTCCTTGACTTCACCTCTAGAGTCAAAAACCTGCCCATACTTCTCATCTACCACAACTACAGCTGCCCAGACTCCAATGGATGTTGCTGCCACACACCTGCCTTCATTGCAAGGAGCTGGAAGAGGTTTCAATGCACCAGCAATCTCCACTCTGCTGAGAGCTTGGAGTGACACAGGGATTTGAGGAACATACCGGGATGCTGGAAGGAAGCTTGAGAGTTTGGGCTTGCCAAAGGTTGTCGTTGACTCCGATGTAATGAAAACAACTCCTCCTTTATCAATCTCATCTTGCATCTCAGCAGCTTCCCCATGCTCCTCATCATCCAAAAATTCCTTATACTCACTGGAATCATCATCAACGTCCAGCAGATCACCATTCTCATCAACATCACTGGCAATGATCAGATCCTTTGTTATAAGTGAAGATTCTTGCTCTTTGTCGTCGTCTCTATCAGCCTCATACTCATCCAATACTGACGTATCATCATCAGATTGCTCGGATTCACTCCCCTTACCTTGGACGTGAGCTTGAGCTGTTGGAGATGAGAGCATTGTCTTTCCCTGCCTCTCCTCCGGTTGTGCTTGCTGTCCTTCCGTCATCGTCTTCATTGATGCATCTACAGGCTGTGTCCAAGGCCATGGTGATTCCCCTTATTCTAGAGGACCACAACATAGGCTCGGCCCACCTCGGTACTAAATCCTGCTTCTGAGACTTCTCTCTTAGACACCGTTCAGCTCGATTGCACTGGTTGATGATGGCGTCTCGTACACATGATGCTACTGACCTCGCCATCATTCTGTGATCTATAATACACCACAGAAGCTCTTGTGTGGCACGCATTCGAGCTTCGTCATCCCAGTGGATCTGTCGCTCAGCCATTTCGTCAAACACTTGGCGACCAACACTCTTCCCATCATCTCTTGGCATCAGTGTTCCACTCCAACCGCTCCCTCGAGGTCTTGATCCAGATCCCTGGGTCTGCTCAGTTCCAACACCAACTAAACTTTCCACTCTCGAGCTGAAATTGAGGGATCTTGAGTACTGACCTTCAAGAGGACTTGGTTGCTCATCAAGCTCGTCGAAGTGCTGCTTGGGCTTTCATTCGTGCGAAGACCACTGCCGTCGCCTGGGTCCCATGGATCGGAGCTCCATCTCGAGCCAGTTATGATTCAGTCTCCAGCTCTGAGGCTGCCACCATATCTAAGTCTGCCACTGGATCCGAGCTTAGATCTCCAGTGAAGGAACTTGCCGTCAGGATTGCCGTCGAAAACTGCGGTAAAGCTGAGCTCTGATACCATTGATGCATCCCTCGTCGGACACGTCGCCAGCAACCATCGATCTCCACCAAACCTCGCCATCTTCGACCTGCAACAATGTTAGCAAGGAAATATGGACACAAGAATTTAGGAAGAACACTAGATTTGAAGTGGATAATGGACGAATTAGAGATCATCCCCTCTCGTTTGCAACTCCAATTTGGGAGTAATGGATTCAAAATCAAGATTAGCCTTAACAACTTACACTCACTCACTCTTATACTCAGCTGATTGTGGGGAAGGAGGAAGAGGAATATTCGTTGGCATCTTACACTGTTGGAATTGGGTTTGGGCCTAACGGGCTTCTCCTTGGCTCACCCATAACCTGACCCGCTCCACTAGAACAACATCCAATGGTTGGAGATAACCCAACAGCTTCCAGACTCAACGGTCCCTCTTCATCTTCCCCACTCAACTAAATCTCCTGCGCGGAATTCTGAGCAGCCCTTGAACCCATCCTTCACGGCGGAGGACCTCATCAGCGGCGGCTGAGGAGTGCGAGACTGTATCATTTTCTCTGGTACTCTCTTTAAATCTCTCTAATTCTGCTCTTTAACATCCTTTATCTCTCACGATTTCTCTCTTTAGTGTCCCTTCTCTCTTCAATTATCTTCTGTGCCCATCATTTCTCTCTAATTATATTTTTTTCTCAAACATTCTTTCTTGCCCTAACAATTTTTCTCTCTCTAATTCTCTAACACGCTTCTCTTTAGAAAATTAGAGAGGGAAAAGATGTCAAAAAGAAGAAGAGAGTTAGAGAAAAAGGACGATTAGAGAGAGGAGAGTCTCAATGAAATAGAGTTGGAGAGAATAGCATTAGAGTGAGAGAAAGATGGGATGTTAGAGAGATGAGATTAGGAGAGAAAAGGAGCATTAGAAAGAGGAGTGTTGGAGAGAAGCAATGTTAAAAAGGGACACTTAAAAGAGAGAAACTTGTTACACAAAGAGAGGAGTGTTACATAGAGAAGGATTGTAGAGAGTGAAATAAAGAAAGGAGTCTTACAGATAGGAAAGTTAGTATTAGAGAGGCATGCACTTAGAGAGAGAACAAAAGTTAAGAGAGTTAGAGAAAGGGGTGTGGGAGAAAGGTTATTAGAGAGAATGAGAGTTAGAGAAAAGAGTGTTGGAGATAGAAAGACAGTTAAAAAGTATGTTAGAGATAGAAATATGTTAAAGAGTGAAGGAGGGTTATAGAAAGGATCTCAGGCAGAGAGAGACAGAGAGAGAGAGAGAGAGGAGTGTTGGAGAGAGAGACAAAGGATGTCATAGAAAGCTGATGTTAGAGTGAAGGAGAGTTATAAAAGGATATTAAGAAGAGGGTTTGGGGGGGAGAGGAGAGAGAGAATTGGAAAAGTGTTACAGAGCAAAGTTAGAGAGAGAAAGCAAGTTAGAGAGGTGTTTAGAGAGAGAGGGCTAGAGAGTGGGAAATTAAGATAGAGAGAGGGAAATTAAGAAGAGAGAGAAAGAGAGAGGTAAGAAAATTGTTGAGAAAATAAATTCTAGGTATCATAAATGAAACACAAATCATGCTCATGTCAGAAGGCAAAAGCGTCTTTCCACCCTTTGCCACTTGCTTGTTTACTGTTGTTAAGAGTTGGATACCTAAATTGGAAAATAAAATTGGCTAGTAAGAATCAGGCAACCTACGGGTATTGGGTACCTTTTCTGTAATTTATCCAAATGTTCTTTTTATCTGGCATAGTTCAATGCATATTAGATTGCTTTATCTTGGGGGCATGCTGCTAATGTGTGTGCAGATTTTGGACAATTAACTCTTTCTTGTCACCTGAATTCCTTGGGTTTCTACTTTTCTTATCTGTGCACATTCAGTGTAACATACCACTATGCAATCAAATTCATAAAGAGTCAATATTATGTTGGACTCAAGAAGATGCTTGGAAATAAATCTTATTTGTAGTATTTAGATGCTTTTAGGTCATGTGCCCCATGCATTCTCTTAGCTGCTCTTGCTTCTATTTCATGATGGCAGCACATATGAAGTTGGTCAAGCCAGTTGATTTGTTCCAAAAGCTTTTGAAGAATGGTTCTATGCGGCAAGGGCGGTTGCTTGGATTAGATGTTGGAAACAAATATGTTGGTTTGGCTGTTTCAGACACTGAGAATAGAATTGCTTTACCCCAAAGGTTTGCACATCTTTTATCCAAAAATTCATGAGAATGACTTATGATGTTATCATCTTCTTGTTTGCCGGATTTTGCTGGAAATTGATTCCTTTCCTCAGATGTTTCTCTGGTAGATGTAACAAGGTACATAAGAAACTTATTGTTTCTTCCTGTTTGAAAATTCTCTTTGATTTGTCTGTATACTCTAATGGAAAGTACAATGTTATCTTTCAATAGATAACAGCAATTTTATTTGATTTTTCTCATGGATGTAGCTCTGGCTTGACTTTTGCTTCACTGAGGGAATAGGTTCATGTGTTAGATAAAACTGATATTTTTTTGTTATTTTGATAACCCTCGGTAACTACACTTTCATGAACTATTGCTTCCACGCAATTGACAGACTTAATTTGAACAAAGTTATATCCACTATCCTATGCATCTTATATTGTCCGTTTGTTACGTTTTTGTGATGTTTGAACTTGTGTCCTCATTGATGAAATTGCCTTTAATAACAATTTGACTATGGTTGTTCTGATGCAGTGTCTTGGTGAGGAAAAAAACAAACATTGATTTGATGGCCAAAGACTTTCACACATTGGTAAATTCAGCTGTTATTCTCTGCTCATTTCCTGAATTAATTCAACCGGAGAGAGGGGGACCTGCGCAGTTTCATTATTTATGAATTTATTTATTCTTAACAAATTATTATATCTGACATGAACTTTTGGATGCTCTTCATGTTGAATGATAGGATACTTCACTTATTTCTCAACTGTTCTAGTACACGCTAGCCTGCTGCTACAGCATTTGTTTGTTAACTTGTACCTGACCCATGTGGTGCTCATTAGATTGGTAGTGCTAATTTTTTTTCAATAGTGGATGAAATTGGAATGCAAAATTAACTGGGTTGACTTGATGCTAATTATTGAATATCGTAAACCCTGAATAAATCATTATTGGGACTAACCACAATATATATAGAGAGAATACAATTGAGTATGGTATTGGGCTGAAGCCCAATAAGCCAATAACTAATTACTAACAATTCCAATACTCTGCCTCAAGTTAGAGCATAGATATCTATTTAAATCATGTGCAACTTGCCACATGATACATAAAATACTTTCAGTGAAGCTGCCTTAGCAAGAAGATCCGCCAATTGTTTTGAAGATGGGTTGAACGGGTTGAACGGAGAGAAATCACATTTCTGGTCCAAGCATATCTGACAAGGTGACAATCAACCTCAATGTGTTTAGTCCTCTCATGAAACATATGGTTCTGGACAATATAGATAGCAGACTAGCAGTGCATAGGCATATGTCCAGGTTGTTTAAAATCAAGCTTCATCATTAGATTCTTCAATCACATCATCTTGCAAACAGTACGAGCCATAGATCTATATTCAGCGTCTGTACTAAATCGATATACCACATTTTGTTTTTGTTCATCAAAGTCACAAGATTTTCTCCAACAAATGTGCAATAACTAGTAGTGGATTTCCTATCTTCTTTGTCACCAGCATAGTCTGAGTCAGAATACCCAAAAATACGAACATGCTCATGTTTCTTGTACATCAAACCTTTCGCAGGAGAGTTTTTGATATAGGCAATAATCCTCAAAGTAGCAGTCCAATGAATCTCTCTAGGCTGACGCATAAACCTACTCAGTACTCCGACTGCAAAGCTTATATCAGGTTTAATGACTATTAAATAGATCAACTTTTCAATCAACCTCCTATACTATTCAGGGTCATTAAGGGAATGACTATCATCACACCATAAATTCACATTTACTTTCATTGAAGTGTTAGCAGGTTTGCACCCAAAAGGTCAGTTTCCTTGAGGAGATCAAGTGCATATTTTCTCTGAGATAGAAATAACTCATATTTTTTATATGCAACTTCAATCCTAAGGAAATATTTTGGCTTCCCCATATCTTTCATCACAAAATAATGCTTGAGATACTTTTTTATTTCTGCTAAGGCAACAGAGTCACTCCAGTCAGCAGAATATCATCAACACACTACCAGAATCACTGAGTCGTACTAGTACGTCGAACAAAGACCGAGTGATCTGAATGACAGTAAGCAAAGTCAATATCAGAGATAACCAAGCTAAACTTCTCAAACATACATTTGGACTCTGTTTGAGTCCATAGATTGCCTTTTTAAGTTTGCAGACAATATTCTCCCCTATAGCAACATACTCAGGAGGTTGCTCCATATAAACTTTCTCCTTTAAGTCCCTATGTAGAAAAGCATTCTTGATATCCAGTTGGAATAAGAGCCATTCCATATTGACAGCCACCGAGAATAAAATTCGAATGGAGTTCAGACAAGCAATTGGAGAGAATGTCTTAAAATAATCCACACCATGTGTCTGAATATATCCCTTAGCAACAAATCTGGCTTTATATCAATCTACAGAGCCATTCGGATGAAATTTCAAGGTATAGACGTAGCAATAACTAACACTCGTTGCTCCTTTGGGATAAGAGAGCAAATCCTAAGTTTCTCGAAAAACCAGTGCATCCATCTCCTCATTCATAACCTGCTTCTAGGATGATACCAATATTACCTCCTCATAAGACCTAAGAATAAAGACAGAAGACAAAGACATGGCAAACTGACGAAAAGAGAGATTAAGGCGATCATATGAAACGACATGAGAAATAGGATGATCAGTACATTATCGTTACCTTCGCGAAGGGCAATAGGAACATCAAGATCAGTGGGAGGTGCTGATGGCTGAGGAGGAGGACCTTCCACTGAAGAAGAGTCAGCTGAAACTAATTCAGGGGCAGGAATTTTTGGCCGGTGAGTGTAAACATATCTGAAATCCCGAATAGGATCCGGTGCAGGTAGCACTGTAGTGTCTGGCGGTGACATTAGCGAGAACACAAGAACAGGTGCAGGTGTAAACATCGGAATAGACGGTGGTAGGGGATAGATTACGATGCAGTAACTCGACCTGGTGGAGTGAAATGTGGAATTAATTCAAAGAACGTGACATCTGCGACACAAACTACTTCATGTTGGTAGGACTATAGCACCAATATCCTTTTTGAGTTCTAAAATACCCAACAAACACACACTTGATAGACTGAGGAGACATTTTATCTAGACTGGGAGATAAGTCCTGAATAAAACACGTACAACCAAAAACATGAAGAGTCATGGAGAAAATATTTTTTTAGGATAGATACAGGAAATACGACAAGATATAGAGGCTAAGGTCTTAGTGAAGGCATATTGCTCGATAGGAATGAGTGGAGAAAGCTGATCCATGTGCCCGATCTGACGTAGTTCTCTGTTGGTTCATGTAGCCTACCCAAATACTTGGGACAAATGGCTTAGTTGTTGTTAGGATAAAGACAGGAAAATAAAATTGTGCCATTAAGAACAGATGAGGATATTCTATTAATTAGATAATAAGTACTTAACACACATCAGACCACAAGAATTTTGATGCATGCATATGAACCATCATGGTCCTAGCAACATTTAGAATGTGTTTATGTTTGCTTTTAGTGACACCATTCTGTTAGGATGTGTGAGAGTAAGAAGTTTGATGAATTATTTTATTCTTAGAACAAAAGATAGACACATCATATTTTACATATTCCAAAGAATTATTAGTTCGAAGCACATGAATATAAGTAGAAAACTGTTTTTTATTTCATAAAAAAGTTTAATAACGCCAGTAACTTCAGACTTCTCTTTAAGCAAATAAAGCTAAGCCATGCGAGAGAAGTAATTAACAAAAATAAGAAAATATCTAAAGTCTTTAACTGAAGGCACACGACATCATACCACAAGAATTTTGATACATGCATATAAACCATCATGGTTCTAGTAACATCTATAATGTGTTTGCGTTCAGCAACACCATTCTGTTGGGATGTATAAGAGCAAGAAGTTTGATGAATTATTCTATTCTTAGAAAAAAGACAGACAAATCATTTTTCACATATTTCAAAGAATTATTAGTACAAAGCACACGAATACAAGTAGAAAACTGATTTTTTATTTCATTAAAAAAGTTTAATAATGCCAGCAACTTCAGACCTCTCTTTTAGCAAATAATGCCAAGCCATACGAGAGAAGTAATCAACAAAAATGAGAAAATATCTAAAGTCTTTAACTGAAGGCACACTACTACGACCTTAGACATCTGAATGAACTAACTCAAACGCAGAACTATTACGGTTATTGACTCGACTCTGATAAGTGTCACAGTGATGTTTGCCTAACTCATAAGACTCACAACCTAAACTTGAATGGAAGACTCAACAGGAACTGTAGATTGAAAATTTTGCACGGATGGATGACCCAGACATCAGTGCCAGAGCAGGATATGATCTGGCTAACCTGCAATGAAGCCAATAAGGGACACTCTGTTGTCCAAATAGCATATGCATCCTCTTTCATGTCCCGAACCAATCCTCCCAGTTGACAGGTCCTAAAAACACAGTGGAAACGAAAAAAGATTTTTTTGCAGTTATTTTGCTTGATAAACTGATTGATGAATAATAAGCTAACAGAAAATTTTGGAACATATAGGATATCAGTAAGGCTCAAAGATGGAGTAACCCGAATTACCTCATTGCCTAGTAGAGGGGACTGGGTACCATCAACAAAGAAAATTTATTTGAAAGATTTAATGAGATTTTTTTTATATCTATCATATGGGATGAGGCTCCTAAGAATAATATCCAAGGCTTTTGAGGAGATGCAATATAGGCATACCTGGAGAGGATGCATGGGTCACTGAATGAATGGTCTAAGAAAACTCGAGTTGACAAAGTCTGTCATACTCATCCTGTGATAGCACTATAGTAGAAAAGCAAGAAGAACCAGATGGAGGGGATGAGGGGACATGAGTAGCACCACTAGGGGGTGGGAGAGTCAGTATCAACCAGCTGTGCCCACTCAAGGCGACCAAACTTCTCCCAATACTTCTCAACAATATGATTATTTCTCCAGCAATGTTTACATTGTTGGGGGCCCTTATCAAAGCCTGGATCCACATCCTCCTCCAAATGAGCCACATCCTCTAGAATCACGATCGCAACCACGATCACGACTTCTGCCACGTTCAGACACCATAGTAGACTTCTCAACAAATGGTGCAGTAGATACACGCATAACTCTGGAGAAGGTAGCATTCAATTTGTGAATACTATCTCCCGCGCCTGTGATCACAACAAGGGACTCAATCTAGATAGAAATTTGGACACAACAAGATCCTAACGATATTCCCTCAGTGTCTCTGCATCAGTAACAGCTGGCTGATTTTAACTCATCTATCAGACTCTTGAGTTTCTCCATAGAACTCAGGTACAGAAGGATCTCCCTGCTTAAGCTCAAACAGACGCTCATAGATTTCAAACACTCTGGAAGGATTCTACTCATTCTCATATATCACCTTTAGGGTGTCCCACACCTTCTTCGCAGTATTTAAGAACATTACACTACTACTGATCTTCTCCTAAAGACTGTTGAGGAGCCAGGTCAACACACAGTAATTCAGCAGAAGAAAGCCAAGTCTCACATGTAGTGACAGTAGTAGCAGGTGGAGATGGAAGTTCCAGTAGGTGGGCCAATTTGTTCTGGGCACCGATGAAGATGCAAAATGCTTGTGCCACAACAAATAGTTGGACCCATTTAGTTTCATAGTGGTCCCCAGATTAGTCTTGGGACCAACCATCCCAGCGACAAGTTGATTAATAAGGGAGGAGGAACTTGCATCGTCTAATATCTTAGCTAATCATAGATAATGACCAGAAATAGCTAGTAATAGCAATAAACAACTAGCAATCAGAGAATTCCAGAAAATAGCTAGCAGTAGTCACAAAGGCATGTCAATAGCGCCTACTATCTTGTTGTAGTCATGCAGATAAATCTAGCAAAGATCAACGAAGACCAAAAAGGAATATCAAAAGCATACCAGTAATTAAGGACGCACCACAAAGCCATTGTGAGGTCAAAGGAGGTGTGTGGTGATGCTGGCGAAGTCGGAGGTGGTCGGCGATGCCTTAGGAGATGCCAACGAGATAGGGCGAGGCCTTAGGGGACAACGACGTAGTATGGCGAGGCCTCGGGAGTCGTCGACTAGGCAAATCGAGGCCTTGGAGTCGTCGTCGAGGCAAGTCAGGGCCTCTGGAGTCATCATCGAGGCAAGTCGGGGCCTTTGGAGTTGTCGATGAGGCAAGTCAGTGCTTCGGGGGTCGACGAAGAGAGGTGGGGAAGCTTCGCAAGGCGAGGGCGAGGGCTGGAGATGATGCAGTAGGAGAAGTCGGTGCTTGGGGAACTTTTGGATTGCGGCGATGGTGGTGAAGAAGAGAAAGAGAGGAAGAAGATGGCGGATTAGGGCTAGGGTAGCTCTGATACCATGTTTAATATCATAAACCCTTAATTAATCATTATCAGGGACTAAGCACAGTATATATAGAGAGAACACAATTGGGTATAGGTACTGGGCTGAGGCCCAATAACCCAATAACTAATTAATTTCAAATGATTTATGAAAAATGCAATAGGAATAAAGGAAATTCTGTAACAATGATACGGATTGTAGAGAGCTGCTATGTCCGACATCTTAGTGAAAGCAGTTTAACAAATGAGACACCACCTTGTTAGATGGCGTCGGTGACAGATATTTTACTGTAAGAAGGGTGATTCTTGGATATTTGAAGGACTTTGATATAATTTATCGGAGTGCCTATTAATTACTTTGGCTTTGTTATGCAAAATTCTCAGTGTCATAGCCAATTTGCATGATATTCTGCTAACTGTGTGGAGACGTGTGAAATGCACAATCTCAATTCTACTCTATACCAGTCTGACACTTGGCTTATAAATATCTAACTTGCTTTGCACAATATCTTTGACCATGACTGCTTTATGTTGAGGATGTTGTAAACTAGATTTCCTTAATAATCTAGTTTAGTTAAATTTTCTGTCAAGAGCAGTCCTCTATAATTGTAAGAAAGCGGCGTAACAATTTCTTCCTAGTATGCTTAAATATGCTTACAGGTTTTATCTGTAAAGATATTGTATTTTGTCAAAAAGATAAATACAAAATATTGTAATGTGCTAATGTGGAATAGATTATAAAGGATCGGCTCAATGTGTCATAATCATGTACTTGCACTTTCGTGTCCTCAAACCAAGCAGATAATCTTGCTCAAAGCAGTATCTATAACAAATTGCTACTAGCAAGTAGTGTTTTTATCTTTATTTCAATAGAGACAGGAGCAGCATGCGGTTAACTGTTTGTTCGTAGTGTTGCAGTCAACTGTCAGTCCTAGCACGACGGGTTTTGCAACTTCTTGTGATTGTTTAGATCTGTTAAATCTTGATATTGAAGCCGGAGACTTACTGTGTTATTTGTACTGCAGATTTCAAGATTTTCTCTGATGGGCTTTGTAGTTGGCTACCCTTTCAGTTTAATAGGTCAAGCTAGTGTAGAGGTACATTGTTAATATAATATGGCTATGAAGTTTTGCCTACTATTCTCTCTCATGTTCTTCTCTGGGTCAGGCAATTCAAGTGAAACTTTTTATCGAGGATCTCAAGAAAACAGGAAAACTTGATGGCGTGAGTTACACGTATTGGAATGAAAACTACACATCAAAGGTAGGACTATTTTTCTGTGGCGATATAAACCCGGGAGTGGGTTATGTTACACTGCTTTTTATTGTTTTCAGTGCGTTGAAGCCCTCTTACAACCG
Organism: Agave tequilana; assembly: GCA_038442645.1. Classification (NCBI taxonomy): domain Eukaryota; kingdom Viridiplantae; phylum Streptophyta; class Magnoliopsida; order Asparagales; family Asparagaceae; genus Agave; species Agave tequilana. The sequence continues at coordinate 54,902 of JAVJIF010016874.1, read as the reverse complement.
TTAAATCTGCATCATGTGGAGTCCAAAACAATCCTGGACAAATTTGCTGCTGTCGGAATACTTCAGGTAACTCAATGTTGGGTGCTCCTTTATGTTGTGTTTTTTTTTTCCTGCAATGGAGTCTAGGTAAGGAAAGAACTTCTCTTTGTTTGTTGAAAAGTGAAAGAGAGAAGCAATAGGAGAAAAATTAGATCCTTGAACCTCATCTGCAAATAGTGATAATGAAAGAAGAGGATCTTTTCTCTATGGCTCTTTCCTCAATCAAATACTTTAACTTGTGAAGATTGATGATCCTTGTCAATTATGTGTCTTTGTATGTGTGTTTTGTGTGTGTGTGTGTGCGTGTGTGTGTAGAGAGAGAGAGAGAGAGAGAGAGAGAGAGAGAGAGAGAGAGACTTGTGTTATTCCGGAAGGATTCAAGCCCGAATCCTTCCCACTCAAATACAACCCTCCGATATTTGAATATAAAATCCACTCCGTTGAAGTTGATTTATATTATTTCAAGTATTTATAAACCAAAAATCAATTGTTTTGATTAATTTTTGCCCATCTATCAAGCGGCGCAAAATGGACGATCGAAAGTAATGAGTTGGTTAGATCTATGTCTTTAGATGTACAAATTCTCGATCCGGCCATTTGATCATGATCTAAACATTTAAAAACCCCTACAAACCAATATTTGTTAGGTTTCAAATGTTCCACACCGTTAAACTAACCAACTCACTATTTAGGTCGTCCATTTTCTCCCTACTTGATGCATAAGCAAAAAGTATTCCAAATACTTGAATTTTAGTTTATAGATACTTGAAATAATATAAATCAACTTCAACAGAGTGGATCTTATATTCGGATGACGTAAGGTTGTATTTGAGTGGGAAGGATTCGGCCGAATCCTTCTGGAATGACACAAATCTCTCTCCTATATATATATATATATATATATATATATATATATATATATATATATATATATATATATATAAAATAAAGAGAGACTTGTGTCCTTTCAAAAGGATTTGAGCCCGAATCCTTCCAACTCAAATACCAACATCCGACAGTCGAATGCAAGATCCACTTTGTAGAAGTTGATCTAACGAAGTTGATCTATATTTTTTTAAGTATTTATAAACAAAAAATTAAGTGTTTTAAATATTTTTTGCCCATGCATTAAGTAAGGGAAAAACGGACAGCCTAAATAGTGAGTTGATTAGTTTAACAGTGTAGAACATTTGAAACCTAACGAAAATTAGTTTCTAGGGCTTTTTAAATGTTTAGATCATAATCAAATGGTCGGATCGAGAATTTATATGTCTAAAGATATAAATCTAACCAACTCACTATTTTTGACCTTCTATTTTGAGCCGCTTGATGGATGCAAAAAGTATTCAAAACACTTTTTTGGTTTATAGATACTTGAAATAATATAGATCAACTTCAACGGAGTGGAACTTGTATTCGAATGTCGGAGGGTTGCATTTGAGTTAGAAGGATTCGAGCTCAAATCCCTTTGGAAGGACACAAGTTTATCTCTCTCTCTCTCTCTCTCTCTCTCTCTCTCTCTCTCTATATATATATATATATATATATATATATATATATATATATATATATATATATATATATATATATATATATGGTTTTGATTCCTTGAGTTTGGCATTAGCTAATTGAGGTGAACGTCTAGCTTGTTTTCACCCCAGTTGCATGATGGCCAAATGTTTGGCAAGCAACAACTATTACAGTAACCGAGGTTAAAATAATGATTTGTTGACAGGGATATCTGGATGACATGCAAAGGAAACTTAAGTCAGGAAATATTCTTAACGAGGGGTGAGATCAGTTGGTGGTACAGAGAAGGTATGAGCTCTGTTCTAGTGGATAACTAGTCATTCACAGACTAAACATTTTATAATTTTATTGAATCTTCTGCTCTGATAAGGTGTTTTATTTCTCTACTTCATATCATACATATATTTAATGAAGTACTTTATAGGCTCTGTGCGGTCTGTAGGCGATTGGAAATAGGCTTTTATCATCATCAATTACTGATTGTTGTTTTCTTTTAATACCTTTGATTTGGTTATTGATAGTTGCAACCACATGTGTCGGTTTACGGGGAAAGAGACAACCGTCTTATCTCTGTCTGCAAAGATCAGTGAGAATGCGTACATAGTGTCAGAGGGTGTCCATTGATGATGGCAAACATCAAAACGGAGGTACGCCTAAGCATTAATCATAAAAGCCTTCATTGGGAGCCTGACTTGGATTACCAAATGACCAAACTGAAAGTTGAGAAGAAGGAATTAGAGAATTTTGCTCTCATGTTAAGAGCATGATTGATAAGAATAATGGAAGAAGATTTGACAAAGCAAATATGGGATTCTTAATTGTTATGAACTAACCAAAGGAGGATTGCACTTGCACCCTCATTCTACATGCAGTGACAAGGAGAGCAGCTAGTTGAAATGCCCTTGAACCAACCAAAGGAGGATTGCACTTGCGTCCTCATTCAACATGCAGTGACAAGTGGAGCAACTAATTGAAATGCCCTTGTTCTGGAGTCGTCAACTACATTAACATAAGCAAAGACAGTTATCTCAATTTTTTGAGAGGAAAGAGAAAAGTTCGGAAGAATAAAGAAAGAAAAATCATATATGGTCAGTTGAACAACCTGGACGGACAACTTACAATATACATTGAAGTCCAAGATTTTGAATACTTGTAAAATCCTTGAATTTGATTTGATAAACAAGCCCTGGAAAGTAATGTTGCAATAGCTTTCGGGTTATAGGGTTCCAGTGTGTGGGCATTGTGAGCTTGAGGTGGATTTGTTTTGCTTTGATTAACTGAAGAACTTCTTGTACCTCAAAAATCTGAATGAGAGTATGGACTTGGGTGTAAATGAACCAAACTCGAGCGAGCTTGCTCTGTTCGAGTTCGAGAGCCAGCTTGAGTTCGGCCCGTTTATATTTCATGCTTTTGTGATTGCTCGAATTCTGCTTGATTTGGATTTCGAACATTCGAGTTCGGCTTCGTGAAAGCTTGAAAATATAAAAGAATCGAGATTAGACTTGTTTTACTATTGTGAATTTGATTTGATCTGATAATGTTTTGTATGAACATTATCATATGTTTATTAAAAAAAAGAGAGTATAAATTTAAATGATTGAAAAAACATTCTTAGAATAAATTGAAAAATAAACAAACTTTCAAGCCTTATAATTCAATTCATAAGTGATACATGTTTATAATCATGTTTGTTATTGACACGTGCGCATGTTCATAATCATATTTGTGATTGATACATATACACCTAGACAACTAACATACTTTTAGATTCTCACGACTCTTTTAATAATAAGAATGATATGCGTGTGTTTGTGTGTGTGTGTGTAGATATAACTAGCTTATCAGAACTGAACTCGAGCGAGCAAACCTAGTTCGAGTTCGGCTCGTTTATAAATGTGAGCTCGATTTTGAGCTTTGAGTTTGGCTCGTTTATTAGTCAAGTGAGCTATAGACGAGCTAAATATCAAGCCGAACCCGAACTGTTCGCGAACTCGTTCGTTTGACACCCCGATATGGGTGATGGAGTCTGTCAGACTCATGGAGGATTAGGAGCAGACCTAGCAAGTGAAACTAGAACTGAGTTCATGTTTTGGGCTCTTAAGGTCTTCAAGATCTAACTTCAAACTGAATCATGATTGATATTTGCATACTAGTGGGACTTTTCTATCCCATTGCAATCTTAACTTTTTGATTGGATTTCAATTGTGAGCAAAATGCAATCCAAAACTTCATAATTGAATCCTTGTGTGCAAGGTGTTCTACTTTTACCCTACTGCTGCTTGTTCTAGAGCAGTTGCATTATTATTATTTTCAGATAAATAGTTCTCCTAGTGGCAACAAAAGCCTGTAGGCCACATGTCTTTTACGTGCACTGGATTGAATCGAGACTGAGACCTCTTACACGGCTGCCCGAATTTGTTAAAATAGTTGACTTAAGACTTTGGCATTTAATCGCTTCATCTAACTCACTCATTAGCTGAGAAATTTGTTTCATTTTAATTATTCATGAACTTGTTCATGTTAATTTCTCTTTGGCAGTTTCTAGGTGAGTCAAGATGGGCTGCTTGGAGGAGATTTAGGAACTCGGCTAGCTTATCAAGCAGGCAGCATTCGCTTGTATATCTAACAATTGTTGGGGCAGCCATCACCATGGCATGATTTAATTCTGTTTATCGCGTCTTATACCCTGACAATGAATTCTCTTGTAACTGTCCTAGTGAGTTGTGCACAGGAACGAGAACATGTTACAATTATAGACAGAAGGAAATAATGATAAGACTGATTTTCTTTTTTCCCCTTTTTCTTGTCTATTTTCTTAAGTTGCAAATTGTCAATTGTTGGCTTCAATTTTTGATGGAGACAACCGAGTATATCCCTAAATTTTAACTTCCTGCCTTTTTCTTATGTGAAGTAGAGTCTGTCACATCTGCATAAACAAGCTAGTTCATTTGGATCCTCTCCACTTTATCGTCAATAATTAACACACAGAATAATTGATAGACTGGATCTTGAAGTTCTAATGCTCAAACTCGTGCTCATTTCTGCAGATTAGCAGCATATACTGCATGTACTTTTTGGAAGCTGATATTAACCTTGTGCATAATAAATACTTCTTGTTCATTTACTGAATCGAGTAGTTTGTTTTGTATTAACTGAACTTGTCACATCTTTTGTTTTTCCTTTTTATCTTTTTGATTATTACTTGATTCATGGCTGCTTTAAAGTGCAATGAGGTTAGACAATCCTTCTTGTTATGTTAGATTTGGTTTTTCTTGACGTAAATACCTGGCCTTGATTCCATCTATATTTACCATGTTATAATTACCATAAATGTTGGGTCATGAACAACTGGATTCGTTACGCGATAACTGATGCTATCTTTGAATTTTATTGTGAATGATTAAATCACTCTTTCTAATTGCTAGTTTTTATTATTTTTCCTTTCATTTGTTGCCTATAAATTGCATAGCCCTGTTTGTTGCTCTATGTATGCTTCCTGTTGTGTTCATTCTTCGGTTAGTTCTGTGTTGTTCTATTACTTTGGGTAGAGTAGCTCAACTCTACACCACTACACCTTTCTGCTCTGTAACCAGGCTATGTTACCCTTTCCTTTGCAGCTACCATTGGCTTCTATTATGGCTGCAGATATCAAACAGCAGTTTGTAAATTTTTTTCTGCTTCAAAAGTTTTTGACAAGAAAATTCTTTTTAAGGTGTGTGTTAATATGTGATCATATGAAACAAACTTGATGTATGGAATGTAGTATTTTGATGACTTAAAATTTTAGTTGGAGCAGAAATTGTTGTGACAGTGTGAGACCACATACATACCTAGATTAATTGTGAAACAAGAGTAGGCTGCGTGGAAGAAGTCGTGTTTCATATGAGCATAACTTTATTTATATCTAAATTACCAAAACTATCAGCCGTTAAAAAGCATCACATGTGAGATGCGAGTGTCTTAAAAATGACTAAACTACCCTTTTTCAGAAAACTACCGAAAGTTTAAAATATTTCAAAGCTGCTTTTTCTAAAAATAACTAAAAATATAGAATAATCATTATCTTAAAATGAATATTGACATAATTCGTTAATAAAATTTCTCTACTGTAAAATTAATGACAAAATATATGAAATGATACTTATATATATAGTCATTTAAAAACCTTTTAAAAACTGTCAAAAAATATTAATAATTAACTCTAACAAACTTTTTTCAAGTTTCTGTGAAATAAATATTGATTTAAGCACTAACAATGGCTAAACTATCAAAACCTACTATGAACTTTGACTTTTTAGCCTGTCGTTAACTCTTAACAAATGGATGGTAAAATTTTTGTAAGGTTCGGGATATTTAGTTGTAATAAAATGAGTTAAACGATAGTTTCTTGTAAAAATTTCAAAGTTCATAGTAGGTTTTGATAGTTTAGCCATTGTATTAGCGAAGGACTCCAGATTCCGCGTTGAAAGCAGCACACGTATGTGGATACAAATACATAAAAGTAAAAAATTTACTCAGCTGTTATTTTACAGCACATGTGAAGCAATAATTGCGAGTCACTTGGATAGGCGCTGATGCAGGCAATACGAGGATTAACAAAATACATAATACCTTACTGTAATAAGTGTGGGGACAAAGACTTTGTGAAACTCAAAATCAAGACGGAGGGTTTTTTTCACACGAAATTAAAGTACAAGAGTTTTTTCAACCTTGGGAAAAGAACTGGGGGCTTATATACATTTTTCCCAAAGACTAATCTTAAGCGAGTCACGAGTACAAACATGATCGAACTCACTCTCTACTCCATCTCAACTCCAAACAATCATATGTACCAACAGAACCACGAAGCAAATAGATAGATATCTTTGATAATATGGCTCCTCGGAAATGTAGAAGTCACATACTAATTTGTTATGAATTTAATTAAAACTCAGATCAAGAGGTGTGCATGGAGGTGAATCAGTTAATTAATTTTAATATCTAATATGAGTCGAAAATGAAATCACTAATATAGCTTTTAGTGCAATCTTGTTTGACCATTTTCCCAATTATCTCTCTTCTAAAAGTTGGTCCACTTCACATTTTTTTTTTTCTATCCTTCTAATCAAATTCATCAACTCACTTTATTTGGACTGACATTCCCTTTTCAAGATGAAAGACTCATGTTGGGATACATAATATTCCAACACAATATGTTTGCTATTATATCTTTTCTGTTCCGTTTATAGCGGCAAACTCTTTTTTCCGTCGTGAAAGATGGTGGATGAGAATCTTCCTGTTCTCAGCAGCGAGAGGATTTTTCAAACTAATTGCAAGGCACACTACAAAGGTATATCACGCAACGACTCAACTTCTCGGAATACAAAGGTCACTAGGCTCAAATAGCAGTTTCTAGAGAATCATTCATAGCGTGCGAAAACTGTATATGGTGGACACTAACACACTTCTCGAGGCTGATTTGTTATAATTCGTGGGTGCGCACCAGACAGGATGTTATATTCTCCTTTCATGGGAGCTTCTTTCCATGTTATGGTGGTGGGAGTTCTTTTCTCCCGGGGCTACGATGTAAGCACACGGGCTTCAATTTTTCTTTTTTGAATGTTTCTTTATTAGACTATTAGTTTTATTGAGATTTTAATTTGAGGTAGCTTCCTAAATTAGACGAGATGTTGAACTTAATATAGTTCTCTTTTTATGTTTTTTAATTAATTTGAGATAACTCTACATCTACCTGATAATTTGGAGAAGGTGAAATTTCTATATATATTATTCACCAAGCGATTACATCAATATATATATAAGTGGAGAGTGAAATAAGAAAAGTATACATGTCTAGATCAAGTGTATTACATGTCTATATACATATGTAGATACAATATATCACGTGTATCACATGTCTTTTAACACCCTCCTCAAACTCACGGTGGATCAAACGCTGAGAGTTTGAATAAAACATAGTGAACTGGTGAGAGGTTTTTGAGAGCTTCTCGAACTCAAATGGGAAGGAGGTTTTTTAGAGCTCCTGGAACTCGAGTGGGAAGGAGGTTTTTGATGAGCTCCTCGAACTAGACTTGGAAGGAGGTTCTTTAGCGCTCTTCGAACTCGACAGGGAAGGAGGTTTTTGAGATGACGATGAGGTCTGAGGCAGGCAACGACGACAAGATCTAAGAGCTCCTCGAACTCTACTGGGAAGGGGGCTTTTGAGAGCTCTTCGAACTTAAGTGAGAAGGAGGTTTATGATGAGCTCCTCGAACTCGACTTAGAAAGAGGGTTTTTTTTTTTTTTTTTTTTAGAGCTCATCCAACTTGACTGGAAAGGAGGTTTTTGAGAGGACGGCGAGATCCGAGGTAGGCATCGACGATAAGATCTTAGATCCGAGAGGGTGAGATTTGAGAGGACAGCGAGATCAGAGGCATGTGGCGACGACGAGATCCGAGATCCGAGAGGTATTGAGTGGCGAGATCCGAGAGGGCAATGGCGAAGACGGTGAGGAAAGCTCTTATGTCGCATGAGGCGAAAGTGGCTCGGCGCTAAGCACACGCTATGCGAGCGTGGCCCAGCCCAGGCTCAAAAATACGAAGAGAATTTCAATTAGCAAAGAAAATTTTTGAGAGGCTCCGATATCATGATAATTTAGAGAAGGTGAAATTTCTATATATATATTATTAACCAAGCGATTACATCAATATATATGCAAATGGAGAGTGAAATAAGTTAAGTATACATGTTTAGATACAATGTATCACATATCTATATACATATTTAAATACAATATATCACATGTCTGTTAGCATTATCTATTCAAACATGATTTTTTGCCCCCCCACCCCCCCAAAAAAAAAAAAAAAAAAAAATGCATAATCTGTTTCAAAAAAACCCATTGTTCAACTAAGGTTTCAAACTAAAACAAAAATGAATTTTATTAAATCCAAGAGGTTCCCGTTAAATAAATAAGTTATAGATGCAAACAGAAGAGAGTAAAATGAAATTAATTTTGACAAATATTTATTGGGTTTTTTCATATTGACACATAGCATCTTCCCTAATTCCCTATTCACCCTCAAATCTTCATAATTTCATAGCGGCACCTAAATTCTGCCAGGTTTGGACAAAACTCTCTCTCTCTCTCTCTCTCTCTCTCTCTCTGTGTGTGTGTGTGTGTGTGTGTGTGTGTGTGTGTGTGTGTGTGTGTGTGTGTGTGTGAGAGGTCAGGAACTGAGTACATGGAAGAAGCAATGGCAACTTCCAACGGCCAACAACACCGCTTTGCCCTGCCGGCCAACAACCACCAAAACCATCTACACCCAAAGCCCTTTCTCACCCATGGTAGAACCATTTTAGAGTCGGGTGATCCTCTCTCCACCAAAAGAGCTCCTCACTCCTCTAGTGGTGAAGCATAGAGGTGAAAACATGGTGGTGGAACTCATGGTTTTGGTGAAAACCTTGAAAAAGAAGTTGTAAAGGATGAAAATAAGGACAACTGGGTCATATTTATTTTTTCTAAATAGTTTTCATGACCCAAATCAAGGAATAGTCTCAGTATATTCTAGCATCTAAACGAAGTGACTAACTGGAGAGTGATTTTGTCCCAACTTAAACTATTTGAGGTGGTAGTATGATAATATGAAGATTTAAGAGGTGAATATGAAATTAGAGAAGATTTCAGGTGTCAATAAAGAAGAAACCCACATTTATTTATCTTTAGAATCTTTATTAGCATGAGATATATAGTTGATCATTTTCTTTCCTTAGAATCCTAAGTTCCTAACCACAATGAGATTCTCTAGTAAGTTTTCTCTTAGTAGATATGACATATTATTGATATCCTTTATTTTATTTTATTTTATTTGTTGAGGAGAAGATATAATTAAATAACTTTCTTTGAGGAGAAAATGTGAATTGATTTCCCCTAGTACAAAAAAAAAAAAGAAAAGAAAATTTGAGCAGACTTCATTAGATTTTTTTTCTATTTCTTCAAAATTTAAATTGGGATAGATTTGGACAGATTTTAGTATGAATTTATTATTTATTCATTATTTAATTATCTTTAAAATATAATTTTCGCATCTTTACTTAATAGAATTATTCTAATTTTAACCAATGACTAAAATATCCGTGTAGTAAAAGGGAAAAGATGGAAGAAAGTTGCAACATACTATAAATATTTCACCATTGAAAAGTCTTGGGTATCATTTAAAAAAAAATAGTCTTGGATCCTCGATTCAGAGCGCATTGCATGCACGAACACGTGAAAAAAGAAAAAATCCATTTATCACTTGAAACTCACGCAATACAAAATTAATACAAAATTCCAAGAACCAACATTATCTGTTAACAGAAGATCAACTTGAAAACACTTAGAAAGTTAGAGGTAGCAGCTATTAGGAAAATTTGTACGGAATCTCTTTGAATGTGCCCCAAAGTTGAGGGTATTTCAGTGCAATTTCCCCTTAGATAACATACAAGAAATTGGACTCGTACTCAGTGTGGGAGAAAACTCACTTGTTGCAACAGTTTCCTTTGCTCAAGAAAGCACCAATTTCGACAAGAGGAAACAGGTACCACCTTTGCAAATGTTCTGCTCATACCAAGCTGCAGCATGACCACTTTTTAAGAAAACCATGTTCAGAATTAAACAAGTATGCATGCTATATAGTATGAGTGCTGAATAGTTGGACTTGTATTACATTTCTCAGCTGTGGGTTTCTCAAGAGCTCTCTGTAAGTTTAAGAGGAATTCCTCTATCAGAAGGACCACTGTTAGGTTACAGAGGAATTACTCGTGTCCGAAGGACCAAAACGTACCTCTGTTGAATACAGGGCCAGGTTCTCCGGAGAACAGACCACCGCTGTTGATTCTTTAAAAAGAAAATTTCCATCACAGGAGACTTCTCGGACGCCTATCTGCCTTGCTTCATCTTCCTCAATTCACGAGCTATAGCCTTCTGCCGGTCTTTGCCTGCATTGTTTATGTCATCTCCATCCTCCTCTCCATGTTCAGCTCCAGCCTTTGGTCGTCTACCTGGCACTGAGTTTTTCTTCCTCTTAGTCCCCTTGCTCGCAGAGCCCTTGACGATACTGCCTTCAGGCTTATCACTGCCTGCAGTATGTTTAATGTTGTCAGAATTCTCACCTTTATTTGGTGAGGGGACTCCATTAGGAGGCGCTTCCTTGGCAGAAACACGAAAACTATGCCGCAAGTTAGTAAACCATTTATCCACCTGTAAGTACACCGAAACAGGAAGTTAGGGGCCATGTTATTAGCTGTAGCAGGTTTAATATGAAATATGATAACAGACCTGTCGGTATGTAAGCCCAAGTTCTTGTCCCAGACTTTCCTTTTTCTCGCGAGTTGGGTATTGGTTGTCTTGAAAACTTTCATAAAGTTTCTGCAATAGAAAATTGTAAATATCAACTATGCCCGTAACGACAAGGATTAACAAGATCAGAATTTTATGTTTCAAGCCACCTTCCGCAGCCATAAAGCATAGATGTTTGCATGCCTACAATGAAATAGTCCTACGATTACGTATGTTTACATGGCATAGTTAATGATGTGAACGACAGCCTAAAGATAATTAAGTGTTCTTCTCCCTTGTCCAAAATCTTCCCTTGTTGAAGTTCAAATCTTACTCCATGGATCCATGAGCTAGAATAAAAGATAAATATGGCAGGTTCCTTCGTCCCCAAGATGATATGGCAAACCCTGTTCTGACCTATTGGCTTGTCTAGCAATTTAGCACCAAACCCGCAAAGCGACACAAATGAGGTTGACAACTGGTAGTCATAAGAATGTGCTGCGACACAGCTTTCTAGATTTGGAGCTGTGCTCATTCCCAATAAGATTTTGATGTGACAAGACTCAGATGATGAAGATGCCAACAATAAACTTCTTTGGAGAACATGGGAAAGGTATTACTTGGCTCTATATATATATATATATATATATATATATATATATATATATATATATATATATATAGTTGTATAAAAAGTAGATGGGTCTACAGTTGACACGTGTCCCTATTGTTTCCTTTTTTTGCATTTTGTTTGTTTGTTTTTTTTGTTATTTAGTTGCTGGTGAGGAGGGCAAAGTGGACATAATGAGTTGTTTTTCTCCCAACATTTACTGTTTGTATGCTGGGATCTCCGCTTGTGAGGGGAGGACAAAGTGGGCATATGTGTATGTGGGGAGGGCAAAGTGGGCATGAGAGAGAGAGAGAGTTTGTGTGTGTGTCATCCGCCGTCTGAGGCGCACATGAGATCTCGATTTGGATCTTGGTCTCGCCGCAGCCCCAGACCTTGCCGTCCACCTCGATCTCGATGTCGCCGCAGCCATTCGCCGCCTCCGACCCCAACGCTTCAACAACCCCTCCTTCGGCGATGTCATCCTCCACCTTCACCTTCTCCTCCTCCTCGATCTCGCCGCAGTCGACCCTAATCCAATCCGTAACCTTGTAGCCTCTTGGTCTTCTCTTCACCGATATCGGGACCTTCAAAGGGGTACAAGTTCTGAAAGATGTTCCCATGTAGACGTCTCCTCGAAGTTCGAAGGTGAAACGGGACTAGTGGGATGAAGGGATCAGAGCGTTTGGATTTGGATTTACTGCATTTCTTTCCAAAGACGTAAACACAAAGATGTAATGAAATTTCTTGTATTACTCTTTTCAGATGTAATCAAATGAATTTATATATATATATATATATATATATATATATATATATATATATATATATATATATATACAGTGTTCTAAATGGCGGCCACAGCGGCTACATCGGCCGGGAAAATTTATCGGGGATGGGGATATATCGGGGACATATCGGGGATATTTTCAAAAATCGGATGTCAAAATCGGACTGTAAATATACATATCTTCTTGTCTTAAATTGCATCTCAATAAAACAATATATTCATAAATTATATAAAGCTACATAAAACATCATACATATATGTTTTACATAAACTTAACTCGATAACTTGCATTAATCTTATAAATGCATAATCACTATCCAAGTGTAGAATCTTCACAAATGCCACATTGCCACATCGCTCGAATTACCCAAATACTTAACCTAGAAATTGAGTGTAAAACGCTATATCGGGTCCAAAATCGGCCAAATTGCAGCCGATATATCGGGTCCATGCCGATTTATCGGCGATTTTGGGTGAAAATCGCTATATCGGTTTAGATGTGCAAATCATTGCGGCTAGGTGCCGTAAACGCAATATCGGCGCAATATCGGGGTTATATCGGGGATATTTAAAACACTGTATATATATATATGTGTGTGTGTGTGTGTGTGTGTGTGAAATGGAAATAGCTATCTTCAGATCTTACCTGGATTGTGTCGGTTATGTTGTTTTTGGAACAATCATACCTCTCTGGAGCACTTGGGTTTGCGTTGATGTCTCCGAGTGGGGAAATTCCCTCTTCCGAAGCTGGCAAACATTGGTCGGATGGTGGGATCATTTGCCCATAGGCTAGATGATAGGACATGTTGGTCTCCGAGTGGGGGAAATCCCATCAGCAGAGGATTTTGACTGCCCGAAGGCTAAATCGATAGGGAGCCCGTAGGCTGGTGCTTGCGTTGTCGTTTTTGAGTGAGGGACGCTCCCACAACGGAACATACAAGCATTAGAGATTCTAATGGGGGATGCTCTCATCAGCGGGGTGAAGACTCAGAGCGGGAGACACTCCCAGCAGAGGGTTTCGACTGCACGTAGGTTAATCGAGAGGGGCCGGTAGGCTAGTGCTTGTGTTGTCGTCTCCGAGTGGGGGACACTCCCACATCGGAACGTACAAGCATTAGGGATTCTAATGGGGACACTCCCATCAATAAGGTTTGGACTCCGAGCAGGGGACACACCCACAACAGAGTTGAATGTAGGCTAATCGAGAGAGGGCCCGTAGGTTGGTGCTTGCGTTGCGTTGACACTCCCATCAACGGGGCGTGCTGAAACGGTTCGGAACAAAACTTTAATTTTATTTGATAATTTTGGGCATAACACATGGAATTTAATTAAACTAACGAGGGTGTTATCGGAGGAGGTACTCTCTTGACTACATTGGAAGTATGTGTTCACTCAATCACTTTGTACTAGGTGGTGATCATGTGTTGCGGTTAGGTAGGAGGCAGGGCGCTTGGCTGTCTCGCACCGGAGACCACATCGGGGGTAGGAACGTGCTCTTTGAGGAAGTCTTGGTGGATAGTTCTTCCAGGTACCACCAGAGCTTCTACAGTGGGCGGTCTTGTGTCCCTTACTGTCGTGGTAAGAACAGTAATCTTCCAGTCCAGGAAGTGTGTGGGGGTCATATTAGATTGGTTTTGGGCGCCTTACTCATAATTGGTCCTTGATGGCACTGAAGACTTAGTTGATGGGGAGTCTTAGCAGGGTGATATGTTGTTCCATCCTGAAAGCTCGGAGTGGATTCAGAGTGAACCGAGAACGCCTGCTTCTTAAAAGCGAGTTGCCCTGATTCTTGTTACTGGCATGGGTCAGAGTCTCGCGCTGTGCATTCATCTTCTCTCCGTCATTGCCGCGTTTAAGAGAGTAGTTGATAGAACTCTTCATAGCCTCCTCCAATTAAATGTAAGACTGGGCTCGGAACAGGACCTCACTCATCCGTATGACGTCATGCTTCAGCAGGTGTTTGCATAAGGGAGATGAGAGACCGGCAATTCGCTGATGAACGCAAGTGCAGATACATCTTCACTACAGTTGGAAATCTTAACGAGCTGGTTCTAAAAGTAACCGATGTAGGACTTGAGGTTGTCACTCAGCCTCATTTTGACGGAGAGGAGGTGGTGGTTATTCTTCTTGGCCTCCCGGTTGAAGACGTGTTGGGTGAGAAATGCCTCGGTTATCTCCTCGAAACTGTTGAGCGAACACGATGGCAGGGAGTGAAACTAATCCAAGGCCACGCCTTTCAGGCTGGACGGAAATGCTAGGCACATGAGTAGGTCATTGTGAGAGTGAACCATCATCTTATCCTGGAAGTGTCTGATGTGTTGAACTCAGTCGCTCGCTCTGGAGTAGTAGTCGGAGGTCAGAGTCGTGAACTTCTTCGAGAACTCACACTCCGGAATCTCTTCAAAGAGAGGAGTTAAAGACTTTTGCAGTTGCTAGTGTCAATCCGCTACGATATTGCAACTTCGCCTCCAGGATCGCCTTTGGACAAGTTAGTCAAAGGTTTTGTATCGGAAAACTCCTCGGTCTTTCTCTAAGTCTGGTCGCGTGGAACTCTCGTTTGGTAACGAGGCGAGTCAGCTTCATTGTAGGAGCCGTCTTCGCGTAGGAGAGACATCTGTCTAGGCCGCCTCAAATTCGTGATGGTCCCATCGCCCTGTGTTTCCAGCCTTCCGGGTTCGTCCTCCGATTGCGTTTGTGCCTGAGTGTCTTGGAGGGCAGAGATTCGAGCCCGTAGTCGTTGAGTTGCTTCAACGCCTCCTGTTCGCGAATGGTATTCTCACGGCGAGAGCCGCCTGCTCCCAATCGCGATCTGATCAGGCTTGTTATTCATTTATCTGCTCCTTCATGTCAGTGAGCATCTGAAGGATTTGACCTTCGTATAGCGACAGTTGGGCGCTGGTGGTCGTCTCCTGAGACGAAGATAAGCCGACATCGTCTGTGACGTGCTCGTTGTCAGCGATGTGTGGGGGACCATGCCCCCAGCATTGGCATTGGTCTTGCGTTTGGAAAGGGCGCCGTCGTGGATGACCATCTGCTTCTTGTGGGCCATCGATGTTAGAGAAAAGACTTTTTGAGGAACATTTGGTTAAAAGGGAGGAAGGTCTCGAGTGTAGGCTCAAGCTCTCAACAAAAGCACCTTGTGGTGGATAAATCCCCGCCGCAGGCAAGTGGACACTCCCGATCTAACCTATCAGAGCATACAGAAAAGATACACCTTTTAGCTTAGGAGCATCGGTGTGGTGTCGGTCTAAGACCCTCGGGTATGAGAATCTGTAGGTGAAAAAGTGGGAGGCCAGGCAGAGGGGAACTGTCGGTGTGTTTTGATGGTGGACTGATAGAGAAAAACTGTCAGTGTGGTGTGGTATGTGCTCTGAAGGTTATGAAAACGACATCCTTCTCCTTGGAGAATGTGTGTTTATATCTGACAAAGGTGGTGGAGAGGATGTGAATAAATACGGATCTCAACTGGTTGGTTTGAACCTCATGATATATGTAACCGTCTGGGTCGAATCTCAGCAGTTGAGATTGACGCGTTGGAGGGTTATCGGTTGTTATCTCTAACTGCTTTGTTTAGCTGTCAGGTGGTTTTCGACGAGGAAGAAGATCGGGCCGCGTAACAGATTTCGTGAATTGATATAGTTCGCCTCGATCTGCTTTCGACGAGGGCTTAGGTTGCCATATGGCAGAGCATGCCACGTGGTGGGACACATGATCCAGAGTCGAATCGATTTTGGGTGTCTTTATAATTCCAGAGTTTGGGGTGAGAGGAGTCTTCAGAGAGAGTGCCGTCAGGATTGAGGTAGTTCCGGAGACATTGTGGCTTTGGAGAATAATATGGCTTCGGAGCAGGTGAGGGACGCCGTCGAACTTAAGCATGGTTGAGGACTCGGGATGAGGGTCCTTAGAGCTTCTCAATGCTCCTGCAACTGGACACGTGTCAAGATCCTGGCGGGGTCAAATTTTGACCACTACATCAGTGTTACTATTTTATTTATTTACATTGAATTATCTTTTATTAAATAGTGTAATGATTATTTTAATTTTTTTATAACGAGTTATGCAAGTTTTCAATTGATCAATACCATAAATTGATGTAATACAATCACATCAAAACAACATTGACCTCTCATGAGATGAAATGAAATAACAAACTAACTAGATGGATAAGCTCTTTTAAGATAAGATGCTAAAGATAACTATATTAAGATAAAGTCAGTTAAAATGAGAAATTCTATTAAAACCCTTGACAATTATTTTTTCATAAAGAAGAGAGATAAATCAAAGATCCAAAGAGAGGATTGGGAGTTAAAGAGCAAAGTTTCAATCGCATCTAGGATAAGGTTAGTATTTTGATAGTTTATTTTTATTACGAATTCTTCTTTTAAGTATGATAGCAACTAGAACAAAAAAAATAAACTGAATAAAGATCTAAGTCTTTATTTATGAGAGAAAAATGAAAACTATATCATGATTATTAGAATGTGGTTGCTTAAAAGGTTCATTCACTAAACTCTCATGTTAAAAATGGAAAAAATAAAATAAAGAAAATGGCAATGGCAATCATCGCCAGTGAAGCTGTTGGCAGCGACCTGGGTGGTTGCCAAAGCCCCACTTGGCTTTGGTGGTCATGGTCATTCAACCCACTATGGATCTGAATGTTGCTATGAGAGAAAGATGAATTAGAAAAGATAATAACTTAAATTATGTGCCAAATCCAGTTCGGTTTTAATTCATGTTCAAACCTAAACAGAACCCAACTCAAATTCCAATGTTCTCCATCTGAAAGGGCACACGTAACTTTAAATTTATTTTTATCCCTTATTTTGGCAGAAATTTTCTATTATAACCTTGCAGCCTATAACTAACTAAAATAAGTATTTTTAAATATAGATTTAGCCCCTTGATTATCATATGATTTATATTATCCTTGTAAACCAACATTAATTAAATTTAAAAATAACCCTAGAATTAGAAGTAAATTTGTTATAATACCTACACCATACATGTAAAATTGTAAAATTCAAAAACCCCTAATATGAATGAATATTAGTTCAATACATGTGCATTAAAATAGTTTTACTATTCAGTCTGGTTTTTCTTGAATTTGCAGAATGGGCCCAAATATGCCTTTTGGATATCTAAAGTTGCAATCTAAGAATTCAAAATTTTTAGGACTTGTCTAAATGAAGGAAATTGTAGTTCACAAATTACAAATTAGGTCTTAGGACTTTACAAGCGAGTTTCTTTGACCTTAAATTTTGGTAAAGATTAAGAAATAACGAAAATTATTTGAAGACTTTCAAAAACTTTAGAAGGTCACAAATAAAAGATTGTTAACCTATACATAAGGAATTTGGTAGAATCTTAGGTTGTATCTTTTGAATTGTTTATGCATTGTTTAGGCTTTTCTAATTTTCTGTTATATTGTTAGGATGTCGATTACGACTTGCTCTCTTGGATTCTCCTGGAACAAATTTTCCGACATTGGAGATAAGTGAACATCCCTTTCTACTTTCTTTTCTAGTGTATGTTTGGGTACAATGTATTAAAAAATGTTACATTGTTGATGTATTTTGTAAGAAATAAATGTAGATCAGACTTGAGTAATTAATAACAATTGTTTATAAGACTCAATGTTAGTTTAGAAATCTTTAAAAAAATTCCAAAGATATCTTAATAATGATCTTTAGAACATCAATCCTGCTAAGATCAGCTCTGGCCTAGCATATGGATTGTGTACGCTCTGCTGTGTTTTAGAACCTCACGCCTTCCAGATCGATCAGTCTATCTAACCAGCTTCTACTTTGACATGTGATAAGATTTAATGCACCTTAGATCCACGGGATACCCTCTATGGCCCATGTCACCAGGTCTAAGTTGTGACCTTGTATCTAGATAGATTTTTTTTTTTTTGCTAACTAATTCAACCACGACGGGATTCACCGGCAACCTCCGAAGAGCAACCCGGAGTGTGGGGAAAAGAAATGTCCACGAGATGGTGTTCGAACCGGTGACCATGAGGAGCATTGTATTTAGATAGATGAGCTTGCAAACTACTACTTAATGAATACTCTATTCAGTAACATTATTCTGATACAACTATTCTGACTTTTGATATCACATTATGAATGGCATTAACATACTCTAAAATTCGGTTTTCACATTTACTTCGTAACCTAAGGGTATGAGAAACAACATTTTTTAATTTCTAAATTCTTTGGATGCAATTTTAGATTTTTTGAATTACATATTTGAGTTTGTCTGACAACACTAGAAAAATTTGGATAAACATTAAAATTGTTTTAATACACGGGTGCCGAACTAATATTAATTCAAATTAGTGGAGTTTTGTGAATTATACGCTGAAACATGTATGCTATAGGTATTATAACAATTTCAGTTCTCATTCTGAAATAACCAAACAATTTTAAGGGATTTCGCTACAGCTCCCTATGTCAAATCGTAATTAGAAAAAAAAAAACTCAGCTTCATAATTTTATTCGCTTCAATCACCTATTTTTTTAAACCAATCAGGTGTGCCCACGTGTCAAGCGCAGAAGCGCTCCTCAGCAGCGAAAGATGCAAATGCCCAACAATAATCGCTTCAAAAAGAGCGAACAGCTTCAAAAATGCGGACTGCTGAATATAGAGAACTGCGGCCATGATGGCAGTTCTCACAAAAAAAATCATATTTCTAAGGACTGCAACCATGATAGCAGTCTTAATAAAAATGCCCTATTTCTGATAACTGCGACTATGAACGCAGTCCTCACAAAAATGCTCTATTTTTTAGGATTAAGACCATGATCGCAGTCCGCATAAAAATGCAATGGACTGGGACCAAGATTGTAGTCATTATTATGACATGTTTCTGAGTTTTTTTATAGGAATGCGATCATAATCACAATCCTCACAAAAAATGTCTTATTTTTTAGTCTCTATAGCACTCTGACCATGATCACAGTTCTCACAAAAATGCAATTTTCAGCCTATATTGGGACTGCGACAATGATCGCGATCCTTAGAAAATGTCATAATTTTTAATTAATAATAACACTGCGACCATAGTCGCAATCTTCTAATAAAGGACTGTGATCACAGTCCTCACATAAGACTGCGATCATGAGTCGCAGTCCCCATATCACATCGCCATCAATAGCAGACCTATGTTCACCGACATCGAATGATCCCCAATTTTTTTAGATCTAAATACCACATCGATCACAAACACAAACAAAACTCATCGCGAGCACGAGCAAACGAGATCTGCAAAAGGTCGATTCCCAAAAAAATTAGTCCGAACTCCGCCCCTTGAGACTCCCAGGAGGGGCTCCCCGCCCCCTTTCTAACTCCCACGGTGACCTGACTGCACAGGTCGACTCGTGAATTACTCTGCGTCGGGTCAGGGTTGAGGGGAGAGCAACGATGTGGGCGATGGGGAAAGGTAAAAGAGGAGATGAAAATATATAAGTGGTTGAGAGAATCAATTTATGCTGACGTGGATGAGGCTGTAGTGAGTTTTTATCTAATTATAAAGCAAAGTAGGTGGTTGTAGCGAAATTTTTCATAATTTTATAGATCGTAAATTTAATTAATGTTAGTTACAGGGTTAAACACAAACCTCTTGATAATTCAGAAACCAAATACATATTTACAAATACTTATTTTAGTTACCTAAAAGCTACAGGGTTATAATAGAAATAATCTACCAAAACAGGGGGGCTAAAATAATTCTATGATGACTTGTACCCCTCAAAACATATGTAATATATAAATTTGAAGTTTGGTTCAGCCAGGTTAGGGCACAAATTAAAACAAAACCGGATCATGTCAATAATTTAAGTTATTGTCTTCGTTCCTAACTCTTCTTTCTTTTAAAGCAACATCCAAACCCACAATGGGGTTGGATGGACGTGGCCACCACTGGCCACGAAGGCTGAGTGGGCTACACGACCACCCCCCTTTAATGTCGTCGATGGCTCCACCACAGGTGATCACTAGAATTTGCATTTTCTTATTTTTATTTTTTTATTTTTAGCATGAGAATCTAGTGAACGAATAGATTGAGCCTATCAATAACAATGATTTAATAACTGTAACCATATAGATCTTTGTTTCTTCTCAGTTTTAATTAATTTTGCAAGATAAATAAAGATCTAATTATTGTCATACTTCTAATAAGAATTCATAATAAAAGTATAAATACTAATCTTATTCAAGATCCGACTCAAACTCTGCTCCTAACTCCCAATCTCCTGTTTGGATCTCTTGATTATCTCTCCTCTTGATGGTAAAATTTTTGATGACAGCTTTTAATAGAATTCTTTAATTTTAACAAACTTTATCTTAATATATTTATCTTGTAACATCTTATCGATCTTATCCATTTAGTGAGTTTGTTATAAAATTTTATCTCATGAGATAAGGTTAAGGTTGTTCTGTTGTGATTGCATAAGATCCCTGTTTTAAATATCGGCCGAGTCGGCCGAGATATCGTGCGATATCTCCTTTTTTGCTTGCTGCCGATACGATATGGGAAAATCGTTCGCCATATCGTTTGCAGCTAAAAACGGTCGATATTTGAAATATCGGCCGATAAATCGCCCGATATTGGCTGATAAATCGCCCGATATGAAATAACTTATTTATTGCAAGACTGCGTGCAATATACATTATTTTTTACTGTCTTTGTAAGCATATTACATCATTTTTATTAGGTAGATGATATCTATGACTCTAAACCAACCTTTAGTTATCAATGTTTCATTATATATAGTGTCTGATATGATCGCCCGATATGCGCGCGTATCCCTGATATCTCTCCCGATATCCGATATGAAAAAGCCCCATCAGATACGATCTCGATATCTGAGATTTGGAACCTTGCATAAGATTAATTTATATTATTGGTTAGTGATGTGTGTGCTTATATGCATGTTTTATATCACTTTTATGTCTATTATTTGTCACATTTAATGCTGCATGGGTATTTTATTAGTGTTATTTTGCAGATTTTAGGTCAAGAGCAAATTAGAAGAAAAGAGCAAAAATTGGCGATATCAAATTAACAAAAGAAATGCAGAACCAGAGATCTGAAGCCGAGTTTGGGCATCTCAACAGAGCCTTCACGCAAAATCAGAAATTCCACAAAAATCTGGGACTGAAATGGACCAAGAGTGCAGCCACCCAGCCGTATATTTTGGCCAAGCAGCCGTGGACCAGTCAATACAGCAAGAAGTTCGGCCAACCAGCCGAATTTTCGGCCAACTGGCCGAACTATGACGGTGCTTATGGATAGAATTTTCCCAGAAAGTTGTGTAAATAAAGAAACCAAGATTTTTGTATTCGGCTAGGTTCTACTGCTCTCTGTTCTATATAAACGCCGCCAAGCCTCTTATAGAATATACAATTTAATTCTCTTTTAGTTTGAGTGAAAATCAATAAATTCTGCTGTTAACCGTTAATTCTCAGAGCATCTTCAACAGAGAAGTCCTCATGATGAGGACATCACGCAGTTCCCATTTATCTTTTCATGCCTTAGCTTATTTAAAGGATTTTGTATTTTGTTTCAGCTTTATTTATAGGAGATGTTTTAGCTTTATTTGTGTTCCTTTGTGAGCGTTTAGTACCACATCGGTTATTTCCCAGTAGTCCTCTTTTGTAAAGCCTATATAAGGCCCCTAAACTATTGTATTGGATTATTATTGAATGATTAAAATTTTCTCAAATTATCTGGCTTAATTCTTGAGTTTATTTACTCTCGAGTTTTGGGGTGAGAAGCCCGTGTAAGGGGTGGAAACCCAAAATCTTATCTTGTTTCAATTTTAAATTTTGGTTACGATTTGAAGGTGATTGCGATCCAGGTTGGTATTACATCATTTTGGTATCAGAGCCCTGGTTTTCAATTCCCTTCAAAATTTTCCTTTTCCAAATTTTTCTTCCAGTCTCCAAACCCTAGACCTATATTCCAGATCCATTCAAGAAAAAAAAGAAAAGATTTCATTGTTCAAAAAAAAATTACAGTGAAAATTCCATCGAAATCCCCCTTAAATCCAAATCAATACTGTTCATCCACGCCTCCGCCGCCGCCCCCGACAGCAACGCCAGGAGCCGCCGCCGTTCGCCGCCATCATCATCGGCGATCAGCGCCGCCATCATCTTCGTCGAAGATCTTCACCACTGGACCCCACTTTGTCACTGTCTTCTTCCCCGCCACCGCAGTCGGAGCGTCGCCATCTCCGTCCGAAGTCGTCGGCGTTCCCAAAACCTCGCCGCTTCTCGATCTCCATCCTCTACATCATCGTCATCATCACCAGATCTGACGAAGCAGTCGCCTTCGCCGTCGTCGTCCCCTTCCACAAACATCATCGTCTTCGGCCAGATCACCATCCACCGACAACATCTCCAAGCTTCATCATCGCTCACCGCCGCCCCTTTCTCCACCACCTTCAAGTAGTCATCACCACCAAACAGTCGCATCATCGTCGTTGAGCCCTCGCCGACGCAGATCGGAGCAGATCAGAGCTGATCGGGGTGAATATAAGAAGTTCGGAGTAGACAGTTCAGATTCGGGCCCTCGTCGACGAAGCTCCCCAAAATTACACCTGCCGGATCATCGAGATCCCTCGCCGCAGTCTACTCCTCACTCGCCGCCATCTCCTCCACTCCCTTGTGCCGTCAGTGCCTCATCGAAGCCCTCTGAAGCTTCGTCGTGCTCGCCTGAGCACTGTGGAGCCTCGTCGACCCCGCCGCTAACGGGACTGTCGTACCTTCGCCGAGGAAGAGCTTAAACTGATGACGACTCGAAGAAGTCCCCAGAGCGTCTCCTCCGAAGGATCCCACCTGAGCTCCGCCAAGATCACCGCCACCGCCACCGCCATCCGCCCCTTGTCGCGAACCCTAGCGGAGATCGAGGGAGGGAGGCGGGCACGCTGCGAACGGGTTGACTGAGGTGAAGCGGGTGCTCAGTACAGAACCCGATTTGGGTTTAAGAAAGTGAGAGGGAGTCGGGACGGATCCAAACGACCCGACCCGACGCACTTAACCCGGCCTGGTTTAGAACAGTCAGCTTCTGCTGACATCAGCGCTGACGTCAACAACCAGGTTATTTTACTGAGTTGACTCAGTCCAGATCGTTCCTGACTCAGTCCAGAAACGCAACAGCACTTCCGAAGGCCGTTCAGAGCTCGTATCAAGTCCAAATCGAGCCGTTTTCGAGGCAGTGGATTCGTGACGACCAGTACTACGCGCCTACAGCAGTCTCGTTCAGGTTTGAGTTACGGTCGCCTCCCCAGGTTCAGCTCAACAGATCAGCGCACCAGAGTTTGTTTTCTGCCCAGATTAAAGCCTGACTTGCTCCATTCTCGAGGTGATATCCTAACTTGACCTAAATTGTTAACTGTTAGATTATTCGCAACTACTATATGGATTGCAATAATTTGTTGGTTGAAATGTTGTTTGCTTCGATCTAGTGGTTGCATCAGTATTTATCATTTTTCATCATTTTAGGAATGTATTTTTCGTTGCATTTAGGACTTAAACTTTAGGGTTTTTTTTTGTTTGTTTAGTGCATACATTTAGTTTAATTGACTCTAGGGTTCTCCACTGCATCTGCTTGTTTGCTTGAGTCATCATGACTAGTCAGCAGTATAGGGACCCCCACTTAGACCAGCTACACAATCTCCATCAGGGTCATATGTCCGTTCATGATTACATTACCATATTTAAGGAGTTAACCCATCGTACTGAAGTGAGAGAGCACCCTTCTGAGGCTCTAACTAGGTTTGTTTGGGGTTTACGACCTAAAATAAAACGTGCTATGATTACTGGCCCCTATGACTTAGACACTGTTGAAGATGCCTTTGATGTTGCATTAAGATTGGACTTGACTTTCATGTTGAGGATGTCCAAGTTTCTTCTAAGACCGTTAATATAATTGAAGACATAGCAGTTGATTCTGTCACACAGATTATTAATGAAATTCACATGTCTTCTGATAGTGCCAATGATGACGTGGACGAGATAGTTGAGCATAATATACCCACTGTGCCTAATCAGCCATTCGAGTCTCCTTGTGTTGAACCTAATTTTATGGTTATTCCTATCAATTCATCTTTTAGGGAGTCACCTGAATTTCTTGCCAAGGTCCAGCAAATGGTTTCTAATACTTCTTTTTCGGGTTGTTTAGAGTTTGTGTCCGAGTCCCGTGTACCTCCATCGTTAGATATGTGTCCTTCTAGGCATATTATATCTCTCATTCTCCCATCGTTAGGAGTTATGCTTAGAGTACCTACTGCTTTGCATCTGCCTGTTGCACATGTTGATGATATCACTAGGCTGATAGCAATTTGCAATAGCACCTACAAATTTACTGCATACCCATATAGTATTTTGCAGGAATTTACAGTTGATAATAGGGTGATGGTTACGAGTCACTCTGAGGCCACGAGAAAGTTGCACGCTTGGCGTAAAGATTTCGAAATGACTCTGAAGAGGATTGCGTACATTGCTTACGAGTTGGATAGCCCGTGGGATCCTGGTATCAGCTCCGTCTTCAGCCAGGATGATGCGCCTCGCTCTACTCTCTGTGCCTTGATAGTGCTGTTATCTTCCACATCTGATCCGTCATGGAGACCAGCTCCTCCTCCGCCACCATGGTCTCGACATGATGTACCCATGTTGCTGCCACGACCACCACCTTGGCCCGATTGAGATGCTTCGTGAGGAGAGTCCTCACTCGACAGGGTCGAGTATCTCCCACCCCGAGGGAATTGATGAGGACATCACGCAGTTCCCATTTATCTTTTCATGCCTTAGCTTATTTAGAGGATTTTGTATTTTGTTTCAGCTTTATTTGTAGGAGATGTTTTAGCTTTATTTGTGTTCCTTTGTGGGCGTTTAGTACCACATCGGTTATTTCCCAGTAGTCCTCTTTTATAAAGCCTATATAAGGCCCCCTAAACTATTGTATTGGATTATTATTGAATGATTAAAATTTCCTCAAATTATCTGGCTTAATTCTTGAGTTTATTTACTCTCGAGTTTTGGGGTGAGAAGCCCGTGTAAGGGGTGGAAACCCAAAATCTTATCTTGTCTCAGTTTTAAATTTTGGTTACGATTTGAAGGTGATTGCGATCCAGGTTGGTATTACATCACTTCAAGACTTCATCTTTATTGGTGCTCTCTTATCTTTCTCTTACTTTTATTTTTATTTGATTTTATTTCATGATCTATTCTAATATTATAATGTATTTTATTTTCTTAGCCATGAACTAATTTTCTTTAACTAGGGGCATAATGTAGGGATTGTATGATGATATAAGATTATGTTATATGCACATTCTCCTACATGCTTTATAAACTTTAAATCTTTTGCATGCTAAGTTGTTACTCTTGTGCCTTATTGTTACAATTGGTGTGCACAATTGATCAGAAGGTAAGGTTAGATCTGAGAGGAGATAACCTAGCAACAGCTTCTAGGATTAACAACTATAATTCGAGACGTTGAGACGTAAGAGTTGTGCAGTCAAATAGAAATATCCATCATACTAAATGCATCTTCTGACTAGCAATCTATAAGATCGAGAGATTGTGAATTCTAGATTTAGAAGATATAATTGGTATTGTTCGAGAGAAAGTGCTGATTAGAAAATTTCAATTGTTAGCATAAATAGGATGAATTAGCACAAGCATAATATTTTATCTGAATACAATTACCAAAATTATTACCCTAATTCATATCATAATTAAATCAAACTTCTTTAGTAGTACTTTAGTCATAACACCTTCCAATTAAATTAATTATTCAAATAGAACTAGGAAAGATTAAGTTGGTACTTGAAATAACAATTCTCGTGGTAATGATATTCTACTCACTACTATATTACTTGAAAACGATTGGTACACTTGCCATTCGAATCTGCACATCAAGTTTTTGACGCCGTTGCCGGGAACTGTATAATTTTCAATATCAACAAATATCGAATATTGTTCTGATTTGAATTCTATCTGCAGATCTAATATAAAAAAAATTCTCTGTAGGTTTCAGAAAGTTCAACCTCAACTGAGCACAGAGTTCGGCCAAGTAGCCGAACTTATGTTCTGAACGGAGTTGAATTTTCTCCCGGTTTACTGTTACTAGTAGATGAGATGTTCTAGGAGTGCAGAACTCATAGAACCTGATCCAGAAATTGACAGAACCTTCAGACGTTTGCTCAAGGAGAGACGAGATCGAGAAAAGGTAATGGCGAAACAAAACGAGAGAAAAGCTTTGAAAGATTACGTTATTCCCTCTCTTACTGGAGCCAATTCATGCATCACTGCACCGATAATTCAAACAAACAACTTTGAACTGAAGCCGGGGTTAATTCAGATTGTGCAACACACATGTCAATTCGGGAGATTCCCACATGACAACCCCAATGAACACATCTCTAGTTTTCTAGAGATATGTGACTAATGATTAATGGTGTCTCCGGAGGTAATAAAGCTGAAACTTTCTTTTTTCTTTGAAGGATAAAGCGAAGACATGGTTCAATTCTTTACCTAAGAATACCATAGCAATATGGGATGAGATGGCAAATAAGTTCCTCAAGAAATACTTTCCTCCATCTAAAGCTGCAAAACTACGAGGTGATCTCACAACTTTCACTCAACTTGAATCTAAAAATATTTATGAAGCTTGAGAAAGATACAAAGGATTGACCAGGAAAGTCCTTCATTACAGACTTCCTTCTTGATTGGAGATCCAATTCTTCTACAATTGATTGAATCCAAATACCAAGATGATAATTGACGCGGCCGCGGGAGGAGCACTCATGGGCAAGGAACGTGATGAGGAAAACGAGCTTCTTGAGAAAATGGCCTCAAATAATTACCAGTGGCAATCAGATCGAGCGATGCGAAGGAAGGCAGTTGGGGTACATGAGATAGACACAATCTCTGCAATACACGCACAACTTGCATTGTTAACAAAGAAACTCGATGCAACCAATATAAGCGCCATCCAAACTTAAAACCTTCCATATGATGAATTTGCTGCAGGACAACCAGCCAATGAAGGGCAAGTTGGCAACTTTGGGTTCCCTTCAAACGAGCAGGCAAACTACGTGAACAACTTTCAGAGGAATAATAACCCCTATACGAACACGTACACACCATCTTGGAGGAATCATCCTAATCTAGGATGGAGCAAAAATAACAACAGTGCTCCAAGGGCGAATAACTTTCAGCAACAGCAAGTAAGGTCGCCACCACTACCACAATAGAAGAAGCCAAGCCTGGAGGAGATAATGCAACAGCTCGCCGCCACTACACAAACATTCATAACCACCACAGACACTAACCTGAAGAACCAAGCAGCTGCAATTCATAACCTAGAGGTGCAGATGAGTCAAATTTCAAGCTTGCTGTCAATAAACCACATGGATCATTACCAAGCAACACGGAGGTAAATCTTAAAGAACACGTCAAAGGAATCATGTTAAGAAGTGGAAAAGTCCTAGCACTGGACCAAGTCTCCAGAGAAGAAAACATTGCTCCAACAGACACTGAAGATGAAAACTCTTAAAAAGATAGGAAAGGTAGGAGATATACAGAGCCAAAATTCGACCAGCCAGCCGAAATCTCGGCCAGGTAGCCGGACTCTGGGAGATTCTCAGGCTCTACAAGGTCCTACAGAGAAGTCAGTTATCAAGTCATATGTTCCCCCACTTCATTCCCCCAGAAACACAAGCAAAGGACTACAAAATGCAGTCTGTTCAATTTCTAAATATGTTTAAAAAACTGCATATTAATATTCCTTTTGCAGAGGCCCTAGCACAGATGCCAAGTACGCAAAATTTATGAAGGAGATCCTAAGAAATAAGAGGAAACTTGAGGATCATGAAACAGTAATGTTGAATGAAGAATGCAATGTTACTCTGCTAAACAAGCTTCCTCCAAAGCTTAAGGATTCAGGAGTTTCAAAATACTTTGCACCATAGGAAATTCTTATTTTGAAAAGCCTCATATGATCTTGGTGCCAGTATTAACTTGATGCCTCTTTCTGTGTTCAGAACACTGGGGCTAGGAGAACTAAAACCAACTAGCGTATCACTTCAGTTGGCGGACAGGTCCATCAAATACCGGAAAGGAGTAATTCAAGATTTGCTAGTAAAGGTGAAAAAGCTCTACTTCCTTGCAGACTTTATCGTACTCGACATGGAGGAGGATAGGGAAGTACCTCTCATTTTGGGACATCTATTTCTTGCAACGGGCAATACATTAACAGATGTGCAATATGGAAAATTAACTCTTCGTGTGCAGGATGAAGTCACATTTAATATCTTTGAGGCGATGAAATATCCCTCCAATCACGATGAATGTCATTATATTGACATAATTGAGAAGGTGACGATAGAAATGTTTGAGAATGAGACCAGCATTACCACTTGAGGCATGCCTCATTCACTCAGCAACCATCACTGAGGATGATTTTGAAAGAAGGGAGTGTGCGAACTACTTGGAAGCAACATCATTACCTAAGTATGGGAGGCAACAGATTTAAGAGCTTGGAGCAAGTACCTCACCAGCTCCACCATCCATTCTGGAGGCACCAAAATTAGAGCTCAAGGAGTTACCAAAACATCTAAGGTGTGTATTTTTAGGTGAGAATTCTACACTACCAGTAATTATTTCTTCTTCTTTGACAGGTGACAAGGAAGAGAAACTTTTGCGTGTGCTAAAAGATCACAAAACAGCGATTGGTTGGACAATTGCGGATATAAAAGATATAAGCCCTTCAGTTTGAGTGCACAGGATCTTGATGGAGGAGAACTATAAACCTTCGATTCAGCCTCAACGCCGCTTGAACCCAGTAATGAAGGAAGTGTTAAGAAAAGAAGTGTTGAAACTTCTTGACACAGTTTTGCAGAGACGCGAAGATACAAATTTGGTCCTCAACTGGGAGAAATGTCATTTTATGGTGAATGAAGGAATTATGCTTGAACATCGTATATCTGAAAAAGGAATTAAGGTGGACCATGCAGAGATTGAAACCATTGAAAAGCTACCACCTCCAACAAATGTGAGAGGCGTGAGAAGCTTCCTAAGGCATGCAGGATTTTATCGACGATTTATCAAGGACTTCTCTAAAATTGTAAAATTTTTGTGCAATTTATTAATGAAAGTTGCACCATTTAACTTTTTCAATGATTGTTTGCAGGCGTTCGAGTTATTGAAGGAGAAGTTGATCACTGCACCAATCATAATGACACCAGATTGGAGTCTACCCTTCGAAATAATGTGCGATGCTAGTGATTACGCATTAGGAGCTGTATTGGGACAAAGACGGAACAAGATCTGTCAAGTAGTGTACTACACAAGCAAGACATTAAATGAAGCACAACAAAATTACAAAACAACAGAGAAAGAATTACTTGCTGTGGTATTTACTTTTGATAAATTTTGTTCTTATATGATTGGATCCAAAGTTGTATTTACAGATCATTCTGCCCTCAAGTATTTGCTTGCCAAGAAAGAGGCCAAACCAAGGTTGATAAGATGGGTCTTACTTCTCCAAGAATTTAACTTGAAAATTCGAGATAAGAAGGGGGTAGAGAATCGTGTGGCAGACCATCTTTCCCGCATTAAGCAAGAAGAGGACTCCAACGAATTTCCCGTTGACGATGCTTTCTCTGATGAATATTTGTTAAGTATTACTGCCAATTCACCACCTTGGTATGCTCTCTTCGTAAATTTCTTAGCATGTGGTATTTTTCCTCTTAATCTTTCGTTAAATACTACCAGTGGGATGATCCAATTCTCTACAAATACTGCGTAGATCAAATTGTGCGAAGGTGTGTGCCCGAGAACGAAATGGAAAGCATTCTGCACCATTGCCCTGCTAGAGAAATGGGAGGTAATTTTGGTGCAATTAAGACAATAGCAAAGGTATTACAATCAGGATTCTATTGGCCTACGCTATTTAAGGATGCTTATGCTCATGTTAAAGTATGTGATGCATGTCAAAGGATGAAAAATCTTTCTAAGCGTAACGAGATGCCTCTCAACATCCTTGAAGTTGAGTTGTTTGATGTATGAGGTATGGATTTCATGGGCCCCTTTCTATCCTCGCTTTCCAATCAGTATATCCTAGTGACAGTTGATTATGTTTCAAAATGGGTAAAGCCGTCGCTTTACCTTCTAATGATGCACGGGCAGTGATAAAATTCCTAAAGAAGAACATCTTTACACAGTTTGGAACACCAAGGGTGATCATTAGTGATGGTGGGAAGTACTTTTGCAATCACTAATTCAAGATCCTTTTGCTTAAATATAAAGTAAAGCACCGTGTGGCCACACCATACCACCCACAAACAAATGGCCAAGTGAAAGTTTTCAATAGAGAACTGAAGCGCATCTTGGAGAAAACGATTAACATGTCACGACGTGATTGGTCAGTAAAGCTCGATAATCTTTATAGGCATATTGGACTGCGTTCAAGACACCAATCGGGATGTCCCCCTATCGAATGGTCTATGGCAAGGCACGTCACCTTCCAGTTGAGTTGAACACAAGGTTTATTTGGCAATGCAATTACTCAATTTTGACATGCGAGTGACGGGAGAAAAAAGGATGTTGCAACTCAATGAGATGGAAGAATTTCGCAATGCTTATGAGAATGCAAGGATCTACAAGGAGCGGACCAAACAATGACATGACAAGCATATTATGTCAAGAGATTTCAAAAAAGAGCAGAAAGTACTACTCTTCAATTCTCGCCTCCGTCTATTTCCAGGCAAGTTACGCTCGAGATGGTCGGGTCCTTTTGAGGTAACTCAAGTACTACCACATAGGGCAATTAAAATTCATAACCCGACAAAAGGGACGTTCAAGGTAAATGGCCAAAGACTCAAACCATACATGGAAGGCTACTTCACCAAACACAATGTTTCATTTCTCCTTGATGAGGCACCTTAAACATGCAGCAGAAAGTCTAGCTAATGACTATAACTTAAAGCGCTTCTTGGGAGGTAACCCAAATTTTCTAACTTCTCTTATTAATTTTTTAAATTTTTAATCTTCCTTAGTACTAACTTATGTCTTCTATATGTCAGGTATCCCTCTCTGTAGACTGATCTAATACTCCCAGATGAACCACAAAATCACCACAAGCATGAGTACCAAAAGACAAAGCATCAAAGAACCAGAAGTTCGGCCCGACAGCCGAATTTTCGGCCGGCCAGCCGAACTCTGGTAGACGTTTAACCAGGAATCTTTCAGGTGTACCCTTTTCAAATTATCTGTTTTTCTGGATCTGTTTTCGAGATATGTGGTTTTCAAAATTAAATTGTTTTGTGAGAAATAAAGATCTTAATTTAAAAATGAATTTTTTGTTCAAATTTGAAAATTTTGGGGTGATTCTCAATCTTGATTTTGTGCATGGGGACATAGCACAATTTAGGTGCGGGGGTAGGGGTCAAATCTTCTTTTTTTTATTTTTTTTGAAATCTTTCCTTAATTTTTTTACTTTATCCTTTCCTTGTTTTTATCTTCTTTATTTCATCCTCTTTCAAAATTTTAAAAATTTTCAAAATTTGAATTTCAAAACCCCCTCATCTTTTCCCAAGAGCATTCAGTTTCCAAAATCTTCTAGGATTCAAAATTTGAATTTGAAATTTAAATGAAAAGTAGTCTTAGAAAAAGGGTATATACATCTTTTATATAAACTAACTTCAACCTTCTTTTGTCTCTCATAAATCCGAGTCCAACCTCTCAAAACCAGAGTGTTCTACAGCCAGGAGAAGGAGCTCCAGAGACCTCAGCCACCAGATCCGCGAAGTTCGAGACAGGAGTTCGGCTAGGCAGCCGCACATTCGCCCAGGTAGCCGAACTTTGATAGAAACTTTCCCCTAAATTCTTCAGGGACAGTAAGTGCTCTGTTTTCCCTCTCATATAGTTCTCAGTTTTTCAAGTTCATCATAATTAAGATTTTTGTTGAGCACAACTTTTTCCTTGTATTCGAAGCATTTTGGATGTGTTTTTTAATCAAAAAAGGGCTAGGAATTGAGAATATCTGTTGCATTCTAATACTCATGAATTTTATATTCCTGCCCTAGTACAAGAGTTTTATGATGAATTTTTAAAAAATAACATTGACAGAAATCAAGAAATAATTGAAGTAAATTGGAGGGGGGAGATAAAAATCTTGCTTTTACAAACTATTCTAAACTAACAGATATCCTTATTGTAGAAAGAGGGACTCAAGAACTGGAGAACCTAGGAAACTACATTCATTTAATGGGAGAACATTGCAAGGTACCTCAAGGGGGTGGCATTAGCGCTAAAACAGTATATAGGAATGTGTATGCAATATGTAGATGGTTAAATCATAATGTCTTGGGTGTATCACATGTTTCATCATTTTACAATCAAGTTTTACATATTGTCTACATTGATGACTAAGGAAAAAGATTTTTACATGTGCTACACACTATTGGACACCATTGCTAGCGCTAAAGATAAACGGAAGACCTTTATGCCACTATCCATTCTTGTTACACAAATTTGCAAGGAATGGATGCTTGAAGATGAATTTAATCATGCTATAAAAGATAAAATTAGTATTCAAGCTGAAACTATTTCTTCATCTTATAATGCTTCAGTGCAAATTGATTGGGTACCTTCCATGCTACAAGAACATGTCCCTGTTGCATCATCTAATGAATCGAAAGAGGATGATGAATTTTTTAATCAACAATCACCCGAAGATAATCGTGCATTTATGCATTTATTTTGGGAGGGGATAAAAAGAACATACAAGTTGATAAAGGGGCAGAAGAAGAAAATTGAAGAGACACGTTTTAGGACACGTTCTGAAGGAGGTAGTAGTAGCATGGGAAAGAAAGGAAGGCATGCTTAAGGAGAGTTGCATAGTAAGATTTTTTTTCTTTTTTATTTTATTTTATTTCTTTATCGGGAAAAAAAGTTTTTGTGGTAAGTTGACCTAGTTGTAAGGGATTTAGTAACCATAAAACTTGAATTAGATAAGGAATATCAATTTGATAGAATTTTAAAGTCTTTTGAGTAGAGAAGAAAATTTTTAAAATATTATTGCCATCTAGAATTTGTCCATGTGATTATGCATCTTATCTACACTTACATATTGGTTTAAGCTTGGGATAATGAGGATTACTTAATACTTAAAAAAATCCTAAATTATTGATTAGCTAGATACTTTGGCCTCAAGAAGTCTTTATATTTATGCGAAAGATAGTTAGGTAAGTTGAAAAAAATATAAAAAATTATATTTATTAACAAGTCTAATGATCAATTAGTTAGGTATCTTGGCCTCAAGAAGTCTTGATATTTACACGAAAGAGAATTAGATTAGTTATATATATGATGAAAAAAAGTGCTTAAAGGGCAACAAAGTGGTAATACTTTGAAACTTCTATATAAATATATATATATTTTAAGAATGAAAAGTTTGAATCAAAATCCCAAGTTAAGAACTATACACATTCATGAAGATGCATAGGATCGGAAAACTTAGGAAGGATGGTAATATAGGCCTAGATTTGAAAATCTCTACAAAGTAGATAGTATTCTTGATAAGAGATTGAACTTGATAATGAGAGTTTATAGTAACTAGAGAACTTATACATTAGTGATGCTTACCACTCCAAAAATATTTTGTTTTTCTTTATTTTTATCTTTCTTTTTTTATTTTCTTTATTTTTGGTTATCCTTATTTTTTGTTATCCTTTTTATCTTAATCTCTTCTTATTTTTTAAATTCTTTCACTGAATTTGTGGGTGTAATTCACTGAAAACCCTCACAAGACAACACTCGTCCACTAGGGTAATCTAGGGGGTTTAACGGCTTATTGCACATGCTAAGTACAATCGTGAGTCCTACGAAAGTGGATTAGGCTTTTCTCTTTAAGATTTTTAGTTTTCTTTTTCTTTTAGATTGGGATTTTGCTCGAGGACTAGCAAAAAGTAGTTATGGAGGGGTGATGTATGTGCTTTATATACATGTTTTATATCACTTTTATGCCTATTATTTGTCACATTTAATGTTGCATGGGTATTTTGTTAGTGTTATTTTGCAGATTTTAGGTCGAGTAAATTAGAAGAAAAAGAGCGAAAATTGGCAAATTGGTGATATCAAATCAACAAAAGAAATGCAGAACCAAATATCTGAAGCCGAGTTGGGACATCTCAACCATGATTCACAGTCGCGATCTCAGCCGCCGACTGGGCAGACACTGAGACGGATCGGTCTCGGCGACTCAGATCGGTCTCGGGCGATACGCGCAAAACGCTACATAGAAAGCTAAAAACAATTCTGAAAAAATCACAACAAATCTTAAAAAAATATAAACATCCACATTCATGTATCACATATCCAAAACATATCACCTAGCACACTAAACATAAAGCGAAGCATAAATACACGCGTCGTCAGTAGAAACATATCAAAATACATGCACAACATAGTAAATTGCACAAACTACATTCATAAATACATGCTAATGTAGTTATTTCTACATGGAATTGCGATGAGGCACAAAATCATCATAATCATCTCTGTGATAAGTAGATAAACCGATACTAGTGCTCGTAGATATCTCAAGTTATGGTTCGTAGTCATGGACATATGTCATACCATAATGTTGACCTGATGTCAAACTCAACATTTGCATATGACCTTCAAGACTATAAGTTCCTCCATCAATACTATTATTGCCCTCATTATTGTCATCATCACCACCGCCGGCATCACCGCCATCACTGTCATCATTACCATCACCATCTTCACTATCATCACTACTAGAACTGAATAAAACCCTCACATCTTCACCATCAATATTATCATCTGCTTCTCTTATACATCAGAGGGAGAGGGGGGAGAGATCAGAAACAGGGGGAGAGAGAGAGAGGGAGGGGAAAGAGACAGAAAGACGGGAGATGGAAAGGGAGAGAAAGAGAGCGGGTGAGAGAGTAAGGGGAGAGAGAAACAGAGGAAATATGAGGGAAAGAGACAGAGAGACGAAAGATGGAGAGGGAGGAGAGATAGAGAGCGGGTGAGAGAGGGAGGGGGAGAGAGAAACAAAGGGAGGGAGAGAGAAAGAGAGAGAGGGAGGACCATCACCTGGGGCGGGGGAGGAATGGCCAGCGGCGATCGGCCGGTTGCGGAGTCCAGATCTAAGCGACGACGATCGGGCAGCGGCGGCGATCTCCAGATCTGAGCGAGAGAGGTAAGTTTTTTCTTTTCTTTTTTTCTTTATACCCGTTCATCACGGGTGAATATACGTTTCAAGCCGACTTGGCCGAGAATCGGAGTCGACTCGGTCGAGTCACGATCGATTCGGCCATGAATCGTCTGAGTCGACCGAGTCAACTCCGATTCTCGGCCGAGTCGGTCTCCTCTGAGTTGAGTCAACCGACTCGTGACTCGGACTCGTCTCGGAGCGGGCCGAAACGGATACGACTCGGTCGACTCGTCTCCGACTCAGCCGAGTCTTTGAACCATGATCTCAACAGAGCCTTCATGCAAAATCAGAAATTTCACAAAAATATGAGACTGAAATTGATCAAGAGTTCGGCCACCCAGACGTATATTTCGGCCAAGTAGCTGTGGACCAGTCAATGGAAATGTCAACTCAAAGATCAACACGAGTCAAAAAGCGAAGCGCCAATACAGCAAGAAGTTCGACCAGCCTGCCGAGTTTTTCGGCCAGCTGGACGAACAATGGCGGTGCTTATAGATAGAATTTTCCTAGAAAATCGTGTAAATAAAGAAACCTAAGTTTTTGTATTCCTGCTCTCTATTTTATATACATGCCGCCAAACCTCTTGTAAAATATACAATTTAATTCTCTTTTATTTTGAGCGAAAATCAATAAAATTCTGTTGTTAGCCATTAATTCTCAGAGCATTTTCAGCAGGGAAGTCTTCAAGGCTTCATCTTTATTGGTGCGCTCTTATCTTTCTTACTTTTATTTTTATTTGATTTTATTTCATAATCTATTCTAATATTATAACGTGTTTTATTTTCTTAGCCATGAACTAATTTTCTTTAACTAGAGGCATGATGTAGAGATTGTATGATGATATGAGATTATGTTTTGTGCACATTCTCCTATATACTTTATAAAGTTTAAATCTTTTGCATGCTAAGTTGTTAATCTTGTGTCTTATTATTACAATTGGTGCGCACAATTGATCAGAAGGTTAGGTTAGAGTCTGAGAAGAGATAACCTAGCAACAGCTTCTAGGATTAACAATCATAACTCGAGACGTTGAGACGTAAAAATTGTGCAGTCAAATAGATATATCCATCATACTTAATGCATCTTCTGATAGCAATCTACTAGATTGAGAAATTGTGAATTCTAAATTTAGAAGATAAAATTGGTATTGTTCAAGAGAAAGTACCGATTAGGATAAGGAATTCTGATTGTTAGCATGAATAGGATGAATTAGCACAAGCATAATATTTTATCTAATTACAATTACCGAAATCATTACCCTAGTTTTTTTCAAAATTAAATCAAACTTCTTTAGTAGTACTTTAGTCATAACATCTTCCAATTAAATTAATTATTCAAATAGAACTAGAAAAGATTAAGTTGGTACTTAAAGCAACAATCCTCGTGTGAACGATACTCTACTCACTACTATATTACTTGAAAACGATTGGTACACTTGCCATTCGAATCTGCACATCGATTAGTTCAAAATTTTCTAACAATTTTGAAATCTATCTTATTACCATTATTATCATTTTATGGATATTGCAAATGTTCTATAGAAAGGAAGCACTTTTGCTCATAGCTACTTATGTAAAAACAAAACTTTGCATGGTGGAGGTTTAACGTCGGGTTGTTGGTTAACCCAAAGCTCAGACCCAAGAGTGGTGACGAGATGTAGAAAAAGGAAAAAGAGAAGGAAAAAAAGGACACTCCTAAGCACATGCACACACATGTAAGATACTACATGAAGACAACACAAATGAGGAAAGATATAATCTTTTTAATGTCTACAAAGAGTTTTGAACATAAGACATTGTATTACCCAATGCCCCTATGCTACAATACCATGTGGGAAACCACTTTACTCACATAGCTTGAGATGATATGCGCTAGGGCAGTAATTTTTTACTGCGACAACATCCAACAAGGTTGATTGCTAGTTGTTAAAACTTGGTTAATTCTTTTGTTGGAGCTTTTCTACTTTTATAGTCGACCCCAATTTGATGGGAAAATGCCATCAGTTGGATGTTAAGGTTCCTATCTTATAGCTCTTTCTTGCTCATAGTTGTCCTGATTAAGAAATTTGCCCCAACTCATCAAAGGTTGAACATCAGGTTGATGGTTGTAAAAACATAGTTGTTCTTTTGTGGAGCTTTCCTGACTTCGGTCATGCTCCACACCCAAGTTTAATGAGAAAATGCCCACCACCTCCTATCAGGTGGCAGCTAAGATTCTATGGTATGGTCCTCCCTTGCTTACAATTACCTTGGTTAAGAATTTTGCACGAAATCGTATAGGGTTGGAATCAGGTGGACATCTGGCCATAAAAACTCAGTCAATTCTTCATGGAGCTTTCTTTACTTCGATCATGCACCACAGCCAACCCCAATTTAATGAGTTAAGGGTGCGACGACGACAACGACGATGATGATGAAAAATTAAAAAAAGACGCATATACTCGAATTTTTACCTGTGTCGCTATTTCACCAAGTCTTCTATTTACAGATGCAGAAGATTTGTTTCCAGAAGATTCAGGCTCCTGATGACCATGGTGCCTTCCAGCTACTTCATGCTCCACAGGATTAGTGCCCAATGCTCGATGCATTTTACTGGGACTAGTTTCATGACCAATCTGAGGAACTTGTAAATGATCTGAATCTGATTTCCTTACTGTATCAACCTCGGTAGACATGCCAACAACATATTTGGGATTTTTGCGGTTCCTAATGGTTCGAGAATTTGCCTTTGATGATCCAACAGATTCTTCTCTTTTGGCATATTTCTTTTCTCTGTATGGGGTACTCATGTCAGCTGATTCAGACCAGTCTTCATCATCACTTGAATCTGAAGATGATTTTCCATATGTTTCCTACAAGACAAAAGATATTATAGCAGAGATGAAAAATAAAAATGTGGTTGATGCGCAGAGGAGTATAAACAGCAAAATTGTAATAAAGTAAACTAGTTTGAGAAGCATTAAAAAGAGGAAGTATGTGAATACACATATCTTTAGTTGCAACAAAACCACCCAAACGACAGATTCTGATGACTTTGTTCTCCCAGAAGAGGAAGCGAGAGTGTTAGTCATTAAGAAATAAAATAAATAAAGAAATATTCAATAATTACATGGAACCAACTAGGAACATCCACATGCTATGCATGTAGAAATCCAAACTTTTTTAACATCATCAAATAGCATCAAAGAAAAGAAAAAAATAATAAATAAGTTTAAGGCTCAATACCATATAGAATGCATGCATCTGTATCGATGTACCATATGCTTTTCCAAGTTTATGAGATTAAAATTATAATCTGAAGTTTTTCCTTATTGGAATCCT
Organism: Agave tequilana; assembly: GCA_038442645.1. Taxonomy (NCBI): domain Eukaryota; kingdom Viridiplantae; phylum Streptophyta; class Magnoliopsida; order Asparagales; family Asparagaceae; genus Agave; species Agave tequilana. The sequence goes on along the minus strand of JAVJIF010016874.1, from coordinate 16,058 downwards.
AATCAAATTGAGATTCTAACTTGATAAATTTTCTCTTAACAAATTGGACTACTGATTTGACAAGACTGTATTTTTTATTTATATCTAAATTAATTATTCAAGAAAATTCTCATAGCCCTTTTTCAGAATTTGCTTTCTCAATTATGATATTACAGAGAGAGACCTTTGGGAAGGATACGAAGATGAATCCTCCCCATTCAAATTTAATGTTAGACCATTCAAATGGAAAATCCACTTTGTTTGAGTTGATCTACATTGTTAAGAGTGCTTAAAAAAAAACTCAAGTGTTTTAAATACTTTTTACCTATTTATCAAGTAGGCACAAAATAAACGACTCAAACAGTGAGTTGATTAGTTTAATGGTGTAGAATATTTAAAATCAAACAAAAATTGGTGTGTGAGGGTTTCTAAATGTTCAGATCATGATAAAATGATCAGATCGAGAATTTGTACGTTTAAAGTTATAAATCTAAGTGATATGCTGTTTTCAACCATCCATCTTGTGCCAACTTGATGCATGGGGAAAAAAAACTATAAAACACTTGATTTTTAATTATTTTAAATAATGTAAATCAACTTCAATGGAGTAAATTTTGTATTTGAATATCATAGCATTGAATTTGAGTGGGAAAGATTCATACTCAAATCCTTTCAGAAATAGTCAAGTCTATCTCTCTATACATACATATATATACACAGAGAGATGTATCTTAGATGTCATCCAATGAAACTCCATCGGATGGTGCATCAAAACTCTAATTTCCCTTTTATTTTTCTACGATATGATTGCACATTATGATTTTCGTCTCCTAAGACGTGCACATATAAAAAATCACGTGGTTTGGAGTCTATTTACTCATTTATCGAATAGTTGAAAATTTAACAGTTTTTCAACAATAGAACAAATGGACCCATTAAATCAGTGATTAAACGAACTCTAATTCACGTGATTTTTCAACAACCAGTTTCATTTATTCTAATGTTGAAAAACCGTTAGACTTTTAACCATTTGATACATGAGTAAACGAACTCCAAATCACGTGATTTTTTATGTCAATATGTGTGTATGTTTTAAGGCATGAAGATCATAATGTGCAGTCAAATTATTAAAAAATGAAAGAAAAACTAAAATTTTGATGCGCCATCTGACAGAGTTCCATTAGATGCATGTAAGGTACGTTTTTCTCATATGTGTGTGTGTAAAACAATCTCCAAATTGCATGATTTTCTATATATAAGCATTTGAGGACCAAAATATCGTGATGAATGGAATGAATCATTCATAGGAATGGTCCTAACGTGTCTCCTTAGATTATAATCTAAGGATATGGCCTAAAATCCATCCATGTACCATTCCTATAAACGATCCATTCCATTCATCTTGATTTTCATGTTCTAAAATGCTTATATATAGAAAATCATACAATTTGGAGTCCAATCAAATGATGTCATTTGTTATATTATTTAAAAATCATTCATTTTGTAACCATTTGATGCATGGTTAAAAAGCAGTAAGAGTGCATGATTTTTTTTTACACAGTCATTTTAAGATATGTAGATCAAAATAGATGGAGTGGATCATCCTCAGTGATGCTCCATGGTGGAATTTAGACAACCTTCCAAAATTGTAATCTAAGGAGAGACACTAGAAACACTTTACCATATGTGTGTGTATAGAAAGAGAGTTAAACTTGGGTACATGCTAAAGTCGACCTGAATCCTTCCCACTCAAATACAACCGTATGATATTCGAATATAAGATCCACTCCGTTAAAGTTGATCTATATTATTTGACGTAGCTATAAACCAAAAATCAAGTATTTTAAATACTTTTTTCCATGCATCAAGTAGGGAAAAAACGAATGGCCAAAATAGTGAGTTGGTCAGTTTAACGATGTAGAATATTTGAAATCTAATAAAAATTAGTGTTGGGGTTTTTTTAAGTGTTTAGATCATGATGAAATGGTTGGATCGAGAATTCGTATGTTGTAAAAATATAGATCTAAGCAATATGCTATTTTTGACCGTCCATTTTGTACCTACTTGATGAGTTGATGGATGGGTAAAAAGTATTCAAAATATATGATTTTTGGTTTATAGATACTTTAAATAATATAGATCAACTTTAATGGAGTGGATCTTATTTAGGATGGTGTAGGTTTGTATTTGAGTGGGAAGGATTCAAGGCCGAATCATTCCCACTCAAATGCAGTCGTACGACATGTGAATGCAAAATCCACTATGTTGATGTTGATCTACATTATTTCAAGTAACTAAAATCAAAAATCATGTATTTTGAATACTTTTTGCCGAAAATAGCATTTTGCATTTACTTGATGGATAGGCAAAAAGTATTCAAAATACATGATTTTTGATTTTTAGTTACTTGAAATAATGTAGATCAACATCAACGGAGTGAATCTTGCATTCAGATGTCGTACGGTTATATTTGAATGGGAAGGATTCAGCCTCGAATCCTTCCGCAATGACACAAGTATATATATATATAAAATCCCTTCGGAATGACACAATTATATAAATAATCCTTCCGTAATGACACAAGTCTATATATATATATATATATATATATATATATATATATATATATATATATAGAATTGTGTCATTCCGGAAGGATTATATATATATAAACTTGTGTATATAGAATTGTGTCATTCTGGAAGGATTTATATATATATATATATATATATATATATATATATATATATATATATATAAACCTGTGTCATTCCTAAAGAATTCGAGCCCGAATTCTTCCCACTCAAATTACAACATCCGACATTCGAATACAAGATCCACTCTGTTGAAGTTAATCTATATTATTTTAAGTATTTATAAACCAAAAACCAAGTGTTTTGAATACTTTTTGCCCATGCAGCAAGTAGAGGAAAACGGACAGCCTAAATAGTGAGTTGGTTAGTTTAACGATGTAAAATATTTGAAACCTAACAAAAATTGGTAGGGGTTTTTAACTGTTTAGATCATGATCAAATGGTCGGATCGAGAATTTGTATGTTTAAAGACATAGATCTAACCAACTCGTTACTTTCGGCCGTCCATTTTGCGCCGCTTGATGGATGGGCAAAAAGTATTCAAAACACTTGATTTTTAGTTTATAGATACTTGAAACAATATAGATCAACCTCAACGGAGTGAATCTTGTATTCGAATGTCGTAAGGTTGTATTTGATTGAGAATGATTCGGGCTCGAATCCTTTCGAAATGACACAAGTCTATCTATATAGACACACACCCATATATATTAAAGTCCCTGCCACTACGCCAAAATTCCAAAGTTAAGGTGAGAGTTGAGGTGTTTATATTTCAACACGCCCCCACAGGTTGAGCGCCTTTTTTATAGGTCAAAACCTGGGCTTTTCACGGTAACGCTATTTTTAGTTTTAAATTTTCGGAATGACACAAGTGTGTGTGCCTACATATTAAAGTCTCTGCCAGTGCCACTATACCAAAACTCTAAAGTTAAGGTGGGAGTTGAGGTATCTATATTTCAACACACCCTCGCAGGTCGAGCGCCTTTTTTATAGGCCAAAACCTAAGCTTTTCGCGGTAACGGTACTTTTTGTTTTAAATCCGCTTTTTTAATGCGCACTCAGTAGGAATTGAATCTGGATTGTTTTGATACCATATTAAAGTCTCTGCCACTAAACTAAAGCTCTGAAGTTAATGGAAGGTTGAGGTATTTATATCTTAACTATATATATATGAGAAAATTGTACTTTTGATGTCATCTAAGAGAACTCTCTCATATAGTGCATCAAAACTTTAATCTTCTTATCATTCTTTCACTATCTGAATGCACATTATGATCTTCATGTACAATGATGTATACATATAAAAAATCATGTGGTTTGGAGTTTCGTTTACTCATGTATCAAATAGTTGAAAATTTAACGATTTTTCAACAATAGAACATATGCAACAATTAGATTAATGATTAAATGAACTTCAAATCAATGATTTTTTTATATGTATACTTCTTAGGACATGAAGATCATAATGTACGGTCGGATCATGAAAAAATAATAGGGAGATAAGAGTTTTGATACGCCATCTGAGAGAGTTCTCTGAGATGGCATCTGAGGTACATATTCCTATATATATTATATACAAATAGAAATGTCGGTTATGATGAATAGGGTTCCTATGGGCACCTCGACAGTAGAGAAGAAGACCCAGGCCAAGCTACACGCGAGATCCCCTCCACGAACGTGAATGACGTGCGGTCCGCTGCTACAGAAGATGGGGATGCAGAATGGACCAAAGTTGACTCTAGGCGTAGACAACAAAACAGAAGCATGCACTATGTCAGCAAGGTCAGCAACGCAAGCACAATCCACATTCTGGGTAGGGTCAAGAAGAAAGTATCCAATGCTCCCAACCCCAATAAAAAGGCAATACTCCATAAATCAGATGCATCATAATGCCCCTCCATCTAGATCCGCTCCATAGTCCTTTTCCCCCAGGACTTGTGCTGCTTCTTGGAAAGAGGTGTGCTAGGGAGAAATCTAGATGATGACTGTAACCTTGACTATGTGAAGTCTGAGTAAGATGCTGATGGAAAAAATTTTGCAAAAAATTCTAAGGCTAACATAGATAAGAATGCGCAGCGGTGGTGTAATACTCTCATTGGCTATGTCCCTGGAGACAGGTGTTACTATGACCATTTAAAAGTTTGTTTTTCAAGGCTTTGGAAGCCCAATTGCTCTCTTGAAATCTATTCTCGAAAGAACAACTTTTCTTCAAGTTTAATTCTGAGGAATGCACGGGGATCTTGCAAGAAGAACTGTGGTTATTTGATGGGCGGCTCATCATCCTCGAGAAGTGGACACCAAACATATGCTTGGATAGAGATCCTCTCTCTTGTGTTCTAGTGTGCGTAAGGCTTCCCTCTTTGAATTTAAATTTTTTATTAAAGGTTATTCTCATGAAAGTTGTGAGTGTTATTGGTGTTCCCCTTTATCTTGATAAGGTAATTGCAAATGGAGTTAGGTTAAGTTATGCTAGAATTTTTGTGAATTGAGCGCTTCTAAGCCACCCCCAAAGTTCATTGACCTACAACGTGAAGATAAAGAGCAGGTTCGAATCCACATGAAATATGAATGGATTCCCCCACTGCTAGAAGTGTGCAAGCTTTGGGCATCTCACTTCTCAATGCCCTGCCAAAGAGAAGTAGGTGCCTAAAGAGGCTCATGTTGTGGAGGTTGTCATGAACTCTGATGGGGACACAGTTGATGAAGAGAAAGATGGAGACATGTGACACTCACAAGACCAACGAAAAGAATAAGGAGAATGCTACCAACACAGATCAAGTAGTACAGATCAAGCACCCAAGTGCTGCATCAAAGACATTGAGTCAAAGGAAAAATCCTGTCAGGATGAAGAAATGCCTCATATGCAAGCCAGTAAAGGCAACGGTAAAGCCATAGATGGTACTGGTACAGATTCCCACGAGAAAAGAGTTGAATTCCATATTAGAAAAAGTGATGCAGGGAACAGAGAAGAAGATATGTCAAAAATTATAGAACTAGGCTTTCTAATAGAAGTGGACAACCCTGAGTAGCAAGTTGAACTTGCAAAATGTAAGACCGACAAATCAGGCAAAAAGAACACCATGTAGGGCAAAAAGAATATTACTTCTCTGGCTGCCCTAAGAAGAAATAGTAGGAGCACTAAAGGTACATATCCAAAACACAAATAAGTATTTCTTATGAATTTGAAAGTGAGAACAAGCAAGGGATGCGAAGGGACTTTATTGCCTTAAAGTTCTTCATTGATTAAAATAGAATTTTGGCAAATTGAGAATTTATGGTGTATCACATGTTAATGTAAATATCTTTATGTCATCGGACAATCTTGACCAAATATAGGTGTGGTAATCACTACCCTCTCTATGTTTGATTTTGGAAAATCATCACATAATGGAGTTTATGTATCAGTGTATAAGTTTTTTTGAATAAAATTTACCTTTTAGTATATACACACACCCCCCAAAATAGAAGATCAATGGTTTCCCATGACCGTGTTTTTAGTTGTTTGATGGTGATCGAGGTACTTAATACCCATCTAATGTTTGGATCTACAAGAAGGCTAGCCATCGTTATTTTTTTAATCTTCATTTCGATCAGTAGATTCAATCAATTTGGATCTACAATAAGATTGGTTTTGTTTTGATCAATGGATCCAGTTGATTGAGGTTTATGAGTTAATGATCTATTAGGATGTTTTATTTGTTTTACATTTTCTTCCGAGTAATAAATCTGGCGAGATAGAACGTGCTTCTTCAAGGCGAGTCTCAGAACTATTTTTAAGCGTGTTAATAGTTGTTCCATGAGTTTTCGGGTTGTTTTAGTTATTGAGAGTTTTATTAAGTTATTGAGTTCTCATTTGAGAGAATTATTAGAGATTGGAATGTAATATTTTGTATTCCTTTTTTGATTAATGAAAGTAATTTTATGGTTCAATATATATATATATATATATATATATATATAAAGAGAGAGAGAGAGAGAGAGAGACTTGTGTCATTCTGGAAGAATTCGAGTCCGTATCATTCTCACTCAAATACCAACATCCGACATTCAAACACAAGATCCACTCCGTTGAAGTTGATCTATATTATTTAAAGTAACTAAAAATCAAAAATCAAGTGTTTTGAATATTTTTTGTCCATCCATCAAGCGGCACAAAATGGACGGCCGAAAGTAGTGAGCTAGTTAGATCTGTCTTTAGACATACAAATTCTCGATCCAACCATTTGATCATGATCTAAACATTTAAAAACCCCTGCAAAGCAATTTTTGTTAGGTTTCAAATGTTCTACGTCGTTAAACTAACCAACTCACTATTTAGGCCGTTCGTTTTCCCCCTACTTGATGCATAGGCAAAAAGTATTTGAAAACTTGATTTTTAGTTTATAGACACTTGAAATAATATAGATCAACTTAACCAGAATGGATCTTGCATTCGAATGTCATAGGGTTGTATCTGAGTGGGAAGGATTCGGCCTCGAATCCTTTCAGAATGACACAACTCTCTCTCTCTCTCTCTCTCTCTCTCTCTCTCTCTCTCTCTCTCTCTCTCTCTCTCTCTCTATATATATATATATATATATATATATATATATATATATATATATATAGGCGGCTAGGGTTTCTTCCTCCTCTCTTGGCGTTAATGGCGTTGTTCCTGTAGATAATACATGCAGGTATTTGGCGCCAGTGATTCTCTTGCCCACACAAGCCCCACCCCCACCCCCCACCCCATGAGAATAATACCAACTCTTTTGCAGGCATCGTGCATGATTCCTCTCCCGAGATGCTTGAGAAAGCTGGTCAAACTTGGACCCTTGTGTCATGGTGAAGACAACCTAAGATTCGGAGCGTGAGACCTCATGATCACCAACAGCAACCCCCTCAAGGGATCCAATGCTTGTCAGATCTCTATAAAGCCAAGCCAAGGAGAAGGGCATAGGCAAACTCAACAACCACAAAGAAAGATCCCCCCCCCCCCCCCCCAATCTGCTCCCCAGTCCCCACAAGCCTGGAAGTTTGCAGCAGGCACTAGAGCTGCCTCATGGAAGGAAGTTTGCACCCTAGGGTCAAGCTTGACCAAAGAGTGCAAGTTGGAACTCACCCAACCTGCCCAGAGTGCGGACGGTACATGCTTTGCACAAATTAGGAAGGAGGAGATAGATATTAATGTGGATAAATGGTCTAATACCCTTGTTGGCTACTTGGAGATAAGCCATTCTATCTTCATCTCAAAGCTTGTGTTTCAAGACACTGGAGGCCTCAATGGTCGCTGGAAATCCATTGTAGAGAGTGGTTTCTTTCCTGCTCTAGTTTGGGACCAAAGAAGAGTCTGATCGCGTATTGCATGGTGGCTCGTGGCTGTTTGATGGTCGTCTAATTATTCTAAAGCAGTGGACTGAGCACATAGGACCGGAAAGAGATCTTCTCTTAGTTGTTCCTGTGTGGGTAAGGTTCCTTGGTCTTCATCTCAAGCTCTGGTCTCAGCCTATACTCAACAAGATAGCAAGCTTAATTGGTAAACCTCTCTACACTGATAAAGCTACAGCTTCAAGTGAGTGTATTGCCTATGCTAGAAGTTTTATCGAGATAGCGGCTTCCACTATATTGCCAAAGAAAGTCTCTGTGCAGCTTGAAACAGGAGAAGTGTTGCAGATTGATGTGGAATTTGAATGAGTGTCCCCTTTGCACCAAATGCAATTCCTTCAGGCATGTTAATGCCAGTGCCCTGACAGTGGAGAAGTGGTTGCCCAAAGAGAAGAATTCTGCAAACAATAAGGAGAAGATTGTGAAAGGGCAGCCTGCAGATGAGACCTTACTCCTGATGGTGGGTATGAGAGGCCTCGAGAATGGCAGCACTTATCCTCAACCTGTGCAAGCCGATGCAGTCATCAGTAAAGAGAATGTTGCTGCAGGGAAAGTTACAACCTTTGTTACTCAAGCAAATGTCAGGTCTGAGGGGGCAGCTCTACCCTCACACAATGTCACCCCCACTGTTACCCCCCCTTAGCCAGTGGAACCGGGAGATACTGCTAACCTAACAACATTATTTAATTCGGTTCAAGAAAAGGAGATTGACAAAGAAGGATGCAGGCCGCTGCAAGGGACTGAGGTTCCAAGGCTCAAAGTCTCCCTCCTGTTCCTCCTCTCCCTGGAAAAGGGGTTATCATCACTATAGGAGAGAATTCCTCTTCTACAGATGAAACACTCCCCAATAAGATAGCTGAAGATAACCCAGAATGGCAACAAGCTGTGGAGCTATCAAAGCAAGGAAAGAAACCTAAGGTGAAGAAGCAATTACCCTCTGATCCCCTTTGAAGGAGTAATAGATTTAATTAGGGGTTTTTACTTTTCAAATTATGTCTATTTTAATTTGGAATGTAAGAGGATTAAATAAGAAAGCAAGGAGAAAGGATGTGAAGGACTATATGGTGTAACAATTAGCGTTTGATACCATTGCTGCGCTGAAATCAGTATGCTATGATACCAATTGTTACTCCCGGGATCGAAGTTGTGGAACTTGACAATATGATAATACTTGCAAAAAAAATGTTGTAATAAACTTGATACAAATAATAATAACACGAGGATTTAATGTGGTTCGGCCAAACTTGGCCTACGTCCACGGGGAGAGAACTTGAGAGAGCCTTAAAATAAACTTGATACAAATAGATCTAACCTTCCTCTTGATCTCACAAGAGTATTCACTTTTCCTTGAATCTAGACCTAAATTACAAGAGTATATTTTTTCTCTATGCACCTTCACCTTGCTCCTCTCTTTCTTGGCTTTCTTGGTGTTCATGCTGGGTTACAACCTTTATTTATAGAAGTTTACAATATAAATCCTCTTTAGACTATGAGATGATCTTATCCGTTGGATGCTTAAAGAATCTTGTTGGAGTTGATCTCCTTAATGGGCCTGTTTGGTTAAGGGTGGAAGTGAGGAAGTAAGGAAGTGAGAAGTGATAATAGTTCCCTTTGGAACTTGAGAATTGGTTAGTAAGTTTTCCGGTGTTTGGATGTTGTTGGGAGGTGTAGTTTGAAAAATGTTATGTCTTTTCCGGTGTTTGGATGGTAATGTGGAAGTGGAAGTGGAAAAGTTGACCACAAAGTTGACCGCAAAATAATATTAAAATAAAAATTAATTAAGAAAAATAAAAAATGGACTGTAATTAGAATGCAAGTGAAATTTACATGATCAAAAAATTAACTGTTTTGCGCTACAACTTATTACAAATGAGATTTACATGACCACACAATTAACTGTAGCACTCTGGAAGTGAGGAAATGGTTGTGTAAAAGAGAGAATAGAAAAGGAAAAGGGGTTTTCTTATTTTCCTTTTCCGGTGTTTGGATAGATAGGGAAGTGATCAATTATACTTCCCCATTTCCTTACTTCCGCCCATTTCCTTCAAACCAAACACCCCCAATGTAGAAGAATTCTATACCCTTTAATCTTTAAAAAAAATTCATTGAATAGAATCTAAATCCTATTTGTATTCTTTCAGAAAAGAAAACATGCATGCGCCTGAAGAGGAAACTGCTCACGCTTCAGAAACACCTTGATAGTCGACTTGTCATGGAGACTAGTCGACTAATCTCTCCCATTAGTCGACTAATAAAACTTATTAGTCCACTACTGTATAATCAATCTTTCTCTGTATTTGCCTAGTCGACTGTAGTCGACTAGTCTAAGCATTAATCGACGATATAGTCGACTAATCTGCTCTATCTTGATTTGTTTCTTCTGCTTCAAGTGATCGTCTTCTCCAATCGGTTGGACTTCTTGGACCATGATCTCCTCTTCAAAACAAGACAAAATCCTAACAATTTTTACCTTGACTTGCTTTCAAAACTTTAGCAAAAAACCTTGAGATTTTTACTACTTTGGTTCTTTCCTTAGTTGTAATCGTACCATGAAGTCTTAACTCTTGCCCCCTCTCCTCGGGGGCCTTTGGCTGATTTACCGCCATGACTTGGGTCATCTCAGGCCTTTCCCGAATACACCATTTCTCCTTCTCGCAACACTTTGATCCGGTCCACATCTCGTTGCAGTCCTTGAAGCTCTACCTTGCGATGAGCTCCCTTATAAGCTTATCTTTGAAACTCCACCTTGAACTAAGTTTCATTCCTTAAGCTTGTATAACCCTCCACACTTCTCTCCTTTCAGGATTACCCTTTCTCCTTGGCTAACTGTGATGACGCCTTATTGCACTTAGATCCAGTATCCTTCTTCGTCGAGTACCCCTATAGATATAAGATTATATCGTGCCTCCGGGACACACCGGACCACCTCCAGAGCACGCACCGTTTCATCTTTTTCTGTAACCTTGATTGTCTCAGTGTCGATGACCTCACAAGCCAAGTCATCCACCAGTATGACAGCCCCTTCATAGCTCCTTCTGGGAACATACATGAATTGTACTACCTGAATCGAATATCCAACATTTACCTTGAGAAGTGTTGTCTACAACGTAAGAAACCATTAATACTTCGGTGTCAACACCGCTTGCTACGTCTGCCTCTGTAGCTTGCCCCTTCTTTAACCACTCTTGCCGATGCTTACAATCATTCTTCCAATGACCTTCCCTGTGACAAAAGTGACACGCCTTTGACGAGCCCGGACCTTTCTTTTCTCCTACTCTTCCTTTCTTTCTCGTGACCACCAAACCTGATCCTTCCTGCTCTTTTTGATTTGACCTTTTCCTGATCTTATTAGACAAGAGAGTTGGCATAACCTCCTTCAAGATGAGAGTTTCCTTACCGTAAAGCAAGGTGGTGACGATGTGATCGTATGACTGTGAAGGCGAACTGAGAAGTATCAGCGCCTTGTCCTCCTTATCGATCTTGACATCAACAGCTAGAAGTTCGCTAATGACCTTGTTGAAGAAGTCTAATTGCTCCAACACTGATGTCCTTTCCTTCATTCGTAACCCATATAGTTATTTCTTGAGATACAGTTTTTTGGAGTAGCTTTTCGTCATATATAACATCTCTAACCTTGACCACAATTTCCTAGTCATTTCTTTATCCATCACGTTGTATATAAGCTCGTCTGCGAGACATAGTTGAATCATGCTTGCCGCCTTTAGATCCATCTCTTCCCAATTTCCATCTGACGTACCTGTAGATTTTGCTGACTTTCCCTGTAAGGTCTTGTAAAGACCTTGTTGCACCAGTAACAACTTCACCCTCTTTTACCATAAATCAAAGTATCATTTGTCATTGAACTTCTCGACCTCAAACTTTATCGTAAAACTTTCTATCTTCGACATATCGCCCTTCTTCAATATTTAGCTCTAATACCAATTGTTGTAATAATTGGCGCTCTGATATCACTGTTGCGCTGAAATCAGTATGCTATGATACCAATTATTACTCTCGGGATCGACATTGCGGAACTTGGCAATATATGATAATACTTGCAAAAAGAAAATTGTTGTAAAGCAAACTAGCAATACCTAGACAAAAGAATAATAATAATAACATGAGGATTTAACATGATTTGGCCCAAACTTGGCATACGTCCACGGGGAGAGAACTTGAGAGCCTTAATAATAAACTTGATACAATGAGATCTAACTTTCCTCTTGATCTCACAAGAGTATTCACCTTCTCCTTGAATTTAGACCTAGGTTATAAGAGTATACCTTCTCTCTATACAACTTCACCTTGCTCTTCTCTTTCTTAGCTTTTTTGGTGTTCTCCACTCTTTACAATGTTGGGTTACAACCATTATTTATAAAATTTTACAATATAAGTCCTATTTGAACTATGAGATAATCTTGGTCGTTGGATACTTGAAGAATCTTGATCAATTCTATGAGGAGTTGATCTCCTTGATCTAAAAGAATTCTAAACCCTTCAATCTTTAGAAACAAACCATCATTGAATAGAATATGAATCTTATCGTATTCCTCAAGAAAAGAAAACCTACACGCACCTGAAAAGAAAACTGTTCACGCTTCAGAAACACCTTGATAGTCGACTTGTCATGCAGACTAGTCGACTAATAAAACTTATCAGTCGACTACTGTATAATCAATCATTCTCTATATCTACCTAATCGACTAGTCTGAGCATTATCGACTATATAGTAGACTAATCTGCTCCACATTCATCTGTTTCTTCTGCTTCAAGTCATCGTCTTCCCTAATCAGGTTGGATCTTCTTGGACCATCATCTCCTCTTGAAAATAGCAAAACCCTAACACTATATTCATAAGTATAGCCCAAGTTTTATTGGTCTTTTGGAAACAAAAATGAAAAGCAATAAAGCCTTCAGAATTCTCAAATGTATTCCTGCACACTACCATATCTGCAACAATTATGAATTTGCTTATGGGGAAAATATGGCTTTGTTGGGATACTAATCTCTAGAATTGCTATGAAGCACAGACACTTCTAAGTGAGTGTCGCCCGTCGGATACCGACATTTGCAAGACACTTGCCCAACACGTATCGGAAACTCTGATGTCGTCTCAGATTTTAAATCACCTTAAAATCAAGTGTCAGCACCGTGTTCAACGCCGTGTCGGCATTAAATAAAATTTAAAGATCATGTATTAAGTATTAGATATATAAAAGTCACATGTCGCTTAAATAAATATGAAAATAGATGTTCTGACATAAAAGCAAATATGTCGGTAAGAAGTTACACTCATCACGAATTAGGTGGGGTATTAGTTAGATCTTTTTAGATTTTTTTTGTTTTGATTGTTACTTTATAGAAGCTATAGATGTAAATTATTTAAATTTTATTTTATTTTTCATCTTACCTTTAATAAAACTAATTATTCATGTTTGATTATTTTTTGACAAGTTGATTATTCATTATTCTACTCACATAGGTACAGTTGTGTAGGAATGTCTATTTTGAAAAGTACCGTTGAAACACTTGAAGACAATGCACCTCTTTGAAAGTATGATCAAAAATCAAAAAATTAAGAACATGGAGAGAAAATTTATCTATATGTAATAATAATAATAATAATTGCTTGTCATGTCCCCGTATCCTTTTTTTGGATTTTGTCGTGTCATATTTTCCTTGTCCGTGTCCGTGCTACATAGTGGCAGTGTCAAGTTCTCACTAAATCAGCCCGGCAGATTACATTCCCAGTTCAGAACATTGGTGGATTCAAGGGCATCTTTACGGTAGCTTATGGTGCTAATGGTGATTCTACCAGAACTCAGCTATGGTCAGCTATGGTCTGAATTAGTTTGCATTTCTTCATCAAACTCACCTTTACCTTGGACTGTAATGGGTGATTTTAACACTGCCAGGTTCACTACAAAAAAGTGTGGGGATAAGCAGCTCTCATTCTCTAAATTGAGAGCCTTCCAGTGCCTTCAGTGATTGTATTTCCTCATGCTCACTGTCAGATATCAGGTCTATTGGTAGTACTTGGAGTTGGCATAATAAGAGCCTTGTCAGAAGAATCATTGGCAGATTAGATAGCATTGTGGGTAATGTCAAATGGCTAGACATAGAACCTCGATCCTAATACCAGTATCTGACCCTGCAACCAGTGACCGTGCACCAGTGTGGTTACATTTGACTCCTTTGAGAGTGCAAGAACCTAAACCCTTCAGATTTTATAATCACTGGATGAAATGTGTGAGGGGTTTGAGCATTTCTTCTATATGGTAGCAACAGTTGCTGGTTATCCCTTATTCAGGGTGATCCGGAAACTTAAGCTGCTTGGCTTAAAAAACTGGGCAAAAGAAGGGATTAACTCCCTAGGAAGTACAGTTAGCAGAATCAGGGGAGCTGCAACAGGTGCCCCCTCAGCTGGAAAGCTTCCCTACTCAAGTTGAGCTGCAAATTAAACAGGATGAGCTTAGTAAGAGGAATTGGAATTCTGGCTAGAAATTGAAGAGGAGCAATGGAGGCAGAAGAGAGGAGAGAACTGGCTTCCATTGGGGGACAGAAAATACTAGATTTTTCTATTCAATGGCAAAGAGCAGAAAAGCAAGAAATCATATTCAGCATCTTATATCAGATGCTGGCAATCAAGTAACTGCTATTGAAGGTATAAGAAGTATGGCTCCAGAATTCTTCTCCAACCTATTTAACCACTCAGACTACTGGTCAATCTTTCCTAGGCCCACAGTTAAAAGGAGATTATCAGTGGAAGCATCAAGTTGGTTATATAGACCTGTTCAAGCTGGAGAAATCAAAGAAGCAGCCTTTCAATTGGATCCCACAAGGTCCCTGGTGCTGATGGGTACAATGCTACTTTCTTCAGAGCAATTGGTCCAGAGTGGAAGAGGAGGTAACGCATGCTATTCAATCTTTTTTCATCTCTGGCAAGTTGATTAAAAATTGAATCATACATTCATCACCTTGATACCAAAGTCTACTAATGTATCTTCTCTCTCTGATTTCAAACCTGTTGCAATGTATTATATAAGTTTATCTCAAAAAAATCTTAGCAGCAGGCTGCAAAAGGTCATAGGGGAGCTAATATCTGAAAATCAAAGTGCCTTTTTGAAAGGCAGACTGATCAGTGACTCCTCTCTCCTTGCTCAGGATTAGTCAATAACTTCTCAAAGCCACTTGGTCAAAGGATGTGTTTGAAGTTGGATCTTCAGAAAGCACTTGATAGGGTTAATAGGGAGTTCATCTATTACATGATGCATTGTATGGGATTCAGTGGAACTTGGATTGTCTGGAGGAGTGTCTCTCTACTCCTTCCTTCCCTGTTCTAGTAAATGGATCACCATCAGGGTTCTTTCACAGCTCCAAAGGAATTAGACAAGGAGAGCACCTCTCACCATACATATTTGTACTTATCATGGAGTTTTGGTCTATAAATATGGAGTCGGCTATGGCTGCAGGGAATATTGAACCCATAAAGAAGGAGAATCTCACATTGTCTCTCATCTATTTTTGCAGATGACATGGTAGTTTTTTGCATAGCTAATATGAAGTCTCTCAATTCCTTAAATTCATTGTTTAAAGACTTGCAGCTCAATACTGGTTTGCTGGGCAATAAACAAAAAAGCAAAAAAAAAAAAATCAGCAAAGGATGTACAAGGAAATGTAAGCTCTCTGCTACAATAGGCATCTCACAGGGCACTCTACATGTTAAGTACTTGGGGCTACCTCTCTCCTCCAATTATCTGAAGATCAAGGACTATTCCTCTCTCTGACATGTGCAGAAGATCAGTTGATGGCTGGATGGTGAAGACTCTATCTTTGCTGGTAGAGTTGAACTAATTAGAACTGTAATCCATAACATGATAACTTACTGGATTCAGTCCCCCCATCTCCCAGTAGCTGTTATTAGAAAAATGGACATCATATCTGCAAATTTTCTCTGGAACAATAGAATGCATGCCTGGAGTTAGGGTTCTTTGTGTCAGCCTAAAACTGAAGGAGAACTGGTATCAGAAAGTTTACTAATTATGTGTACAGCAGCATGAATGAAGTTGGTCTGGAGGCTGTGTGCTTCAAAATCTCTATGGGCAAGCTGGATGAGGAAAA
>JAVJIF010016873.1:0-112404 GCA_038442645.1 Agave tequilana | reverse complement strand
AAAGCTTTCCATGTCTACAAGGTGTAATCACCTAGAGGGGGGGGGTGTGAATAGGTGACTAGCTAATCTAATGGATAATAATGCGGAATTTAAAACATATTTAATGCAAACTAAAACTTCTTAAACTAAACACCAAGTATAACACAAGAGCGTAGCCGATTCTCCGTGAAGGGCTCTGGACTAACTCCTCAAGATTCCTCTAAATAAGAGTTGAGGTGCCACGTTGGCTCTCTTGGTTGAATACAGGTGTTAGCAAACAATCCCCAAGGATATAACAATATGAGCACAATATATATCAAGCATATAAAGATGAAGCAATATAAACATGCAAGATATAAACAAGTAAGAGATAGAGAGAGCAATCGCAAACACGGGAGATTTGTTTCAAGGTTCGAGCACACTTGCTCTACGTCCCCGCCTTCAACACTTGAAGGATTTCCACTAAAATCGATCCCACCGGATCACTCGTGCCGCAACACCTAGAAGGCGAGTTCACACTTGAACTCCTTAGACTCTCTGGTCCCTTCACTCATTCCCGCAAGAACAAACACACCGCAAGCCTACTAGCTCACTGAGGCCGCACCTCAAAGACCGAGTTCGCACTAGAACCCGAAACAATGTGAACACACACGTCCGCCTTCTCAAAGCAAAGATGAAGTCTTTGGTGATCTAAACACTTGATCACCTCAAATCCTCTCACAATAAAGATCCCAATAGGATAGGTATAGCAATGGATAGCTCAAGATGTGTGTGAGAAAATTAGGATTGAATTGGTGAGGAAAACACAAGAATCACTTTGAAAACACTCTTGATAAACTTCCCTTTTTAATTGAAAATATTTGCTCTCAAACAAGTGGAGAAAACCTCTTAGCAGAGTAGAAAAACTATCTTTAAACTTTCCTCCAATCTTGTTCAAAACAACCCATGATAGCCCCTTTAAATAGGCCAACAAAAACTAGCCGTTGGGGCCAAATCAGCAGCCCTGACGGCTATCGGTCGACCGGCCCGGTCGACCGCTAACGGTCAGGAATCTGACCGTTGGAGCCTCAGTCGACCGGCCCGGTCGACCGCGGCCCCGGAACAGAGAGCAGAGCTCTCTGCCCGTCGACCGCCCCGGTCGACCGGGGCTTTCCAGAGAGCAGAAGCTCTCTGGCGGTCGACCGGGTCGGTCGACCGGCCCTCTAGCCAGACTGGTGTGCACGTCTGTGCACGTCGGACGACCGACTCCTAGCTCGGTCGACCGGTCCGGTCGACCGGCAGAAGCCAGGACAGGTCTTTTTAGAGATTTAAAGCTTGACTTTTTATCTTAAATAAAATCCCATAAATTCAGAAAAATCTACAAAAATAGGTTCAATATTACACTTTGATAAACAAACATGTTTGAATAAAATCAAGACATGTTACAAACATTTTGAATTATTTTTGTAACTTAGAAATTTTGGTAAAAAATCGTATTTTTTCAAATTGGTTTTCTCCAAAACTTCTCCAAATACAAAAATAAGATATTTTAAACACTTTAAAGCATAGAGTGTATGGATATAATCCACTACATATACATGATGAAATATCTATGTTTTTGACAATAAGCACTAAAACGGTTTTGTTTAAAAACACATGTATATAATAAACTCTAAAAAACCAAACCGGTATTTTGCCAAAATGAAAAGTATTTTCCAAAATGAAAATTCTTTTATGAAAACACATCTAAATCTTGTGTGTGAGTGTATATGGTATACTTGAGCAATCCATCAACTATTCTATCCTTTACATTTTTTCTAAAATAAAATCATAATAAAAACAAACCTAGACACAAGTCTTCTCTTGAAGTCTTCACTTGAAGTCTTCTTCTCCTTCTTGACTTGGTCCAAACTTGATCCAAAGAGCTAGACTCCTCTTGAGTACTTGATGTGGTCTTGATGCATAGGCTCTTGAATCAAACCGTGCTAGCTCCAAAACTTAACTTTAAATCCTTTGTTGAAGCTAAACACCAACAAAGATCTTGATCATAAACCTGAGACTAATTAAACACAAGATCATTAGTACTATAACTACATGAGTTGATCATCATCAAAACTAGAGTGATGGGCCTTTGGGCCACCAATCTCCCTCTTTTTGATGATGACAAAACTCATGGAGTTATATATGCATGGATTAAAGTAAAGCTTCAAAGAAGCTCCCCCTTAACTCATGCATCACAATAAACAATAATATATGGCAATGAAGCACATGAATCTAAACAAACATATATGAAAATACAAGGAGATAATATACCAATCAAGCATAAAACTCATCAAATTCTTTTCTCCTTTATGCAAAATAGAACAAATATGCATAAACAAAAATTCTTCTCCCCTTTATGTATAAAGCAAGGAAAACATGCATATATACTAAAATACTTCTCCCCTTTTTTGTCAATCATCAACAAAGGGGTTAAAGTAAATACAAAATAATATTCTCCCCCTCCTTGTTAAAAAAAATCAACAAAGGGGTGAGCTCAAATCAATCAATAAAAGATATATGCGATATATATTCATGAAGAGGAAGACGCTAAGTTAACTTCCCTACATATATGCATTACATAAAGAAGGGAGGACAAGCCCTAACTCACATAACACATAATATGCAATGCATAAGAGGAGATGTGAAGCTCCCCCTACACATGTGTATCGCATAAAGAAGAGTTGTCAACCTCCTCATTATAAGATACACTCAACATGAATCTATATGTCGAGAAGATGTTAAGCTCCCCTTGCATATAGGCAATACATATCAAAACATTTTTGAAAATCCAATTGTAACTAAACAATACAAATTTTGAACATAAATTTTGAATTTTAATTGTAATTGAAACATTTTACCAATTGAAATAACAATAAATTTTGATACCAATTTAAATTTTCATGGATACCAATTGAAATAAATAGTTCAATAGATACTAATTGAAATATATTATAAAAAAATACCAATGGTAAAAAAATACCAATTGAAGATAATGCATAAGCTTATATAAAAGTACCAATTGAGAAATTAATTGAAAATTAAGATTTGAATTAAGCTTAGCATAAACATACTTTGTGCTTTAAACATGTAAATATCTTGACAATCAAGCACAGAAAAATCATATATATGTATGAAAAGAGAATACCAATAGAAATTGATATTATTTGAAATGAAACATACAAATATAGAAAACAAAATATGAGTATATACAAAATAAATATCAATTGAGATATCAATTGAAAATAACAATGTAAATCAAGTATAAAACTCATAATTACCACCCTTTTTATGCACAAGACAAAAGATTTTCAATAAAGCTTACAAGGCATACTCTCCCATCCGTCCTTCCTTAAATGGGTTGGTAGGGGTTTTCAAAAATAGAGTTTGAAAAATTATTTTATAGTGAAAACACTACCAAATGAAGAATAAATAACTAGTTAGATTAATTTTTGAAAAACTAATTAAAGATCCTTCAAAAATATGAAACCAAATCATATGTATATTATGAAGTATACTAAATACATAAAGTTTGACACTCGAAATCTATAAGGCTCAAGAATAATCATGAAACAAAGTCATGAATAAACAAATAAAGTGAGAGTGTACAAGAATCTTGTAATTAGCATTTTCCATGAATATAATCAATGAAGCTTAAAACAAATATCATTTTATCAAACAAGTATGAAAATCATAAAATTCATTTTTCATCTTTAAAAACAAACTTCTAGGTATATGTATGTTTTTATCTAAAACTAATAATATGCATACATATCCCAAACATACAAAGAGTCCATAATATAAATTGCATGAAGGCAAATGACTCAAGGGGCATACATGTATATTTATTAGTTTTGACTAAAAATACCATATACATGAAGTAAAATATGAAAATAGGTAAAACAAGTTTAAATGAGAAAATCATCAAAACTAGGCTATACATGTGCATGTAGTGAGTACAAATGAACAATGAAGTGTAAACGTATATGAATCAAATGTTGCTCACTACTTGTACACGTATATACACAAGTTTTGACAAAAATTACATCTAAACGAGTATTTACCACATGAAGCATAAAACATAAAACATGGACATGCTAAAAGTATCATATATGTCAAAAGCATGTAAAACTTAAAAAATGGGAGTTTAGAGATAGTTACCAAAACATAAGAACTATACTCCAAATCTCTAAAACATGGTGGCTGTCCCACCAAACCTCCTTGATAGCGGTGCATCAAATGTGTGTCCATCAAGTCCATGTGCATTCACTACCAAGGCACCAAATCTCTCGCGTTTTATGAGAGCCCGCACCTACATCAAATACAAAAGGTGGGGATTTTGGTATCCATTTTCTTTTGGGTCCACGGGGGGTTAGCATCTAATGGAACCCAAACATTTTTCTTAGCAAAATTAATATGATGTATCTTATCAAAATAAAACTTTGCTAAATGGTCTTTGCGGCCGCAATGTGTACACTTGTACACTCTACTATGCACATGTGAATAAGTATGATCATGACGTGTAAAATGTGCATAAGCATGTTGTGGGTGTTGTGCATGAACATGGAGAACTTGTTTCTTTTGAAACAAGGATTCCAATCTTTTATGATTAAATACACAGTTACTCAAGGTTGAGCTTAAACAATCAATTCTATTTTTCAAAAATTTAACTTCATTTTTATCAATGATAGCATGTAAAGCATGATGAGAATGAGAATTATTTTTCTTATTCTTTTTAGAAACATTTTCTTTTTCTTTTTCAACAATTTTTCTTTTTAAAGAAGTGTTTTCATGCAAAGCAATTTCTTTTTATTTTTCCACAAAAATAATTTTATTTTTCAAAGCATTATTTCCTTCACACATATCATTCAATTTAGAAAGCAAGGAAATATTTTTATTTTTCAAACTTTCATTTTCTTTTGAAAAACATTCCAATTTATCTTGTAAAGAATCATTTTCTTTTAACATGCAATTAAATTTGTTTTTCATTTTATTATAATCCTTTTTAAGCATGTCATATTTTTCTAGAAGTTATTGACAAAATGATTAAAGCTCATCATAAGACATATCAACATCTTCTTCTACCTCGGATTCGGTATTTACCTTAAGGGGGTTATCCCCTTGGACCATGTAGCACACGTTGGAAGCGTCACTTCCAACATCCGAGTCGCTCCCCACATATTATTGTTCTTTTTCGCCAAGGGAGAGTATTGTGTTCCAAACTACAAAAGCCGAGTCAAGATTAGCAACCCTACTTAAATAATCATCATTTAGGGTACTCTTCAAAGCATAGATGGCTTTTGCATTAGCCTCAATATTTTTGCCATTTAAACAATAAGAATCTCTAGTAGTGGCAAAATAAACTTGAATACCTAGGGCTTTGATGTATAAGAACATCTTAACCTTCCAAGTTTGGATATTAAGAATGTCAAAGGTGGGAGGTGACATGAAATCCATAGCGTGTGTAAACAAATATTGTGATTAGCTATAAATGAGGATCTTTAACTTCAGGTTGTAAGACCCAAATTAAGAGCACGTGGCTCTGATACCAATTGTAATCACCTAGAGTAGGGGTGAATAGGTGACTAGCTAATCTAATGGACAATAATGCGGAATTAAAACTTATTTAATGCAAACTAAAACTTCTTAAACTAAACACCAAGTATAACACAAGAGTGTAGCCGAATTCCCCGTGAAGGGCTCTGGACTAACTCCTCAAAATTCCTCTAAATAAGAGTTGAGGTGCCGCGTTGGCTCTCTTGGTTGAATACAAGTGTTAGCAAACAATCCCCAAGCCTATAACAATATGAGCACAAATATATATCAAGCATATAAAGATGAAAGCAATATAAGCATGCAAGATATAAACAAGTAAGAGATAGAGAGAGAGCAATCGCAAACACGGGAGATTTGTTTCTGTTGCCCAGAGGCTTTCAACTCTAGTTTTGATGATGATTAACTCATGTAGTTATGTTTACTAGCAATCTTGTGATGTTAAGTTTCAGATACTTAACCAAGATATTAGTAGGTGATTAGTTTCAACAAAGGTGTTTTGGAGCTTTCACATGGTGATTCAGGAGCCTGAGCGTCAATGTTCATACCTAGCACTCGTTAGAGTCAAACTCGGTGGATCACAGTTTGGATCGACTCGGCTCGAAGACGGAGCTCTACAAGAAGCCTCGGTACATAGTTTAGTTTATGTTTTTAGATCCATTGTAAAGACTAGATAGTGTGATATGCTCAAGTTCACAACACACACACTTGTTTCTAGTTTCATGTTTATTGATTTTCGGTTTTTGGTTTAACCGATCTTGGTTTTCATGAATAAATAGAATCAAAACAAGTTTACATGGTTTAATGTGTATTATATTTATTCTATATACATATATACTTCATATCTTAGACAAAGTTATTTTGATATGCCTATTCATGTGTTTGGAGTTTTGTTTTTTAACAAAACATATTTTCGGATTTAATATCAAAAATATTGATATATATATCTTTATATGTATATTGGAGTATATCCATATACTACATGCCTAAAAGTTGTTTAAATATCATGTTTTTGTATTTGGATGAGTTTTGGAAAAATCGGATTTCCATTTGAAAAATCCAAGTTTTAGAAAATACAGTTTTGGTTTTTGGCAAAATTTTCATAGCACAAAAAGAGTTCAAAATATTTGAAGTTTCATTTGATTTTTACTCAAACAAGTTTGTATATCAATGTATTATACTAAACTTATTTTTGTGAATTTTTAGAGTATTCATGGGATTTATTTAAGAATTAAAAACCAAGTTTTTCAATCCCTTATTAGCCAGGCTCTGGCGGTCGACCGGGCCGGTCGACCGGACCCAGAGTTGGTCGACCGGACCGGTCGACCGACATGCACAAGAGTGCGTACGCTGACCTGCCACTTGAGCCGGTCAACCGCGCGGTCGACCGACTGCAAGTACCCCACTCTCGCGTGGGGGCGGTCGACCAGACGGTCGACCGTGAGGCTTAGCACGGTCGACCGACCGAGTGGTCGACCGGCCAGAGAGCAATTTTCTCTCTGGATTGACACGGTCGACTGGGCGGTCGACCGGACGGCTCAACGGTCAAAAATTTGACCGTTGGCCAGTCGACCGGCCGGTCAACCGGAAGGCCAAACTGGGTTTAGTCAGCTGCCAATGGCTTGTTTTTATTGGGGCCTTTATATACCTTATTTGAGGGCTGTTTTGGTAAAGATTTTCAAGAGAAAAAAATTCACCTATTCTCTAGTGTTTTAAAAGCAAATTTTCAAAAGAGTTTATTGGTTTTAAAGATCATTCTTTATTTGTTTTCAAGAGTTAAAAAAATCAAAGAAAAATATAGATTTGGGATATTTGCTTTGTTCTTCATTTCTATCAAATATTAAGTTGTTTTCGCAAGTATTTTTCCTTGTGATTTGTTTTTCAACATCTTGATTTTCCGCACTTGAGCTATATCATTCTATCCTCTCTATAGGATCTTTGTTTTTGTGGAAAAGAATTGGTTTGTGATTTTTTGATCACCAAGTTGTAAAACCTCCTACTTTGTGTTATCCCTCTTGGGTAGAGGTTGATTTTGGAGTGGTGGCTTTGTGCGCTATCCCTTTAGCGAGAGGTTGATTGGTTGTATTGGCTTTCTGCCTATCCCTCATTTGTGAGGTTAATTTGTGTGGCTTTGTGCCTAGCCTCTAAGTGTAGAGGTGGTGTTTGTAATTGAGAGAGGAGTTGTGTACTCCCGGTTGTATTTGCCCCAAATCCTCAGTAGTGGTTCCCTGTGTGGGAGTCTTGTGTGGACAAGTTAGTGGATTGGAAATCCTTCTGTGTGAAGGCGGGGACGTAGAGCTGGGTGCTCGAACCTCGAAACAAATCTCGGTGTTTGCGTTTGATCCATTGACTCTAACTCTCTCTTTATTTTGTGCCTTGCATCATTTCATATTGATCATTCATAATTATATGCTTGGCTTATTTGTATGTACCTCACTTGTGCTTAACCACGAGAGCTTCATATAGCGCCTCAACTCTTATTCAGAGGAATTAAGAGGAGTTAGTCCAGAGCCCTTCACTGGGAATTCATCTACACTCGTTGGTTGCATTAAGTGTAGTTGCAATTAGTTTTTAATTTTCGCATTTAGTTCATTAGATTAGCCGTACACCTATTCACCCCCACTAGGTGTACTTTCAATTGGTATCAGAGCCTACGCTCCTGATATTTGGTTTAACCACCTAGGAATGTGATCTTGGTTAGCTAATCTATCTTTTGCATTTGCACTTGCACACTTATAGTTTGCACTCATGGATGTTCCTCCCAAGTTTGATATCTCTAGACTTGACATATGGAAGGTTCTTATGAGTTGTCATTTAAAAGCCCTAGGCTTGCATGTTTACCTTGCCATTATTAAGGAATCATACCCTAATGATAGTAAGCATATAGAGGCCAATGCAATAGCCCTAAAGGCACTTAGAGCATCCCTTGATAAAAGTTACTTACATGTGTTTTCTCACTATGAGTCTACTTTTGCAGTATGGAGCATTTTGACTTCTCCCGAGCTACCAAAGATTATCGATAAGATGAGGAGATCTAGAAAAGACGAGTCCGATAAACGTTGCTTCATGGTCCAAGAGAATGACTCTCTTGAGGTACACTCGGACACTCAACTAGATGCTAGTTCTAGTTCATATTGCAATGAGTGTATGGAGGCTTAAGCCATAAATAATGAACTTGCTAAAAATTGTGAAAAGTTGCTTTCAAAATACAAATTTTTGAAAAAGGAAAGTCTTGGTTTAAAAGAAGAAAATAAAATTTATCTTCTAGACTTGAGATTGTTTTGCAAGAAAAGGAAGAGATTTCAAGTGAACTTGACTCACTTAGATCCCAACTAGACCTTGCCCTAAAAGAAAATGAATTTTTGAAAAATAAAAATGATTGTGAAATAATTTTGAAGAAAAATTAAAACTTGTCTTCAAAACTTGATTTTGTATTAAAAGAGAATAATTCTTTAAAAAATAAAATAAATTTAATTTCACAAGAATTGAAAGATTATTTAAAGAAAAATGTTTCTTTGAAAAATGATTTAGATTCTCACGTTTGCCATGCTAGTGCTTCACCTAGCTCACCTATTGCATGCTCTACTTTATCTTCTAGTATTGAAAATGATATAAATGTTTTGAAGAAAAGTGTTGATTGTTTGGGCTCCACTTTGAGCCATTGTGCTTTGAACCATACACGGTTGGAATCTATGTTTCGAAAGAAACAAGTTCCTCTTATGCATGCACACAAACCATGGCATACACATGCTTCGCACGTTCATACCCATCACACTATGTATGCTCATGTGTACACTTGTACACATTGTAGACGTAAGGGCCACCTTGCTAAATTTTGTTATGATCGTATAAATGATTCTAATTTAGCAAATAAGTTTGTTTGGGTTAGAAAAGGAACTAACCCCTATGGACCCAAAAGAGTATGGGTACCAAAGACTACCCCTATTATTTTTGATGTAGGTGTGGGCTCTCGCATGACGTGAGAGTGATGGTGCCTTGAAGTGGATGCGTTCCGAGCTTGAAGAGAACTATTTGGATGCATCACTTTCAAGAGGAGTTTGGTGGGAGGACCACCTTGTTTTGGAGACATGGAGAGTTGCCCTTATTGGTTTGGTAACGATCTCTAACTCCCATTTATGTTTACATGTTTTCATATTATTAATTTTTAGCATATCTTGATGTTTTATGATCAGTATATTATATGCCTGAGATTTAGATTAGTGATATACATGTTTAGTTATTTGAGACACCCATGTTTAATATGGATTTATATCATTGTGTTCTCACATTTGTTTTAACTAATGTGTATGTCCTAGATCTATGCACGTGCATATACATAATAATTATATGTATGTTTATGAGTTTTTGATTTGATTTCTATGCTTCATGATTTGAATATATGTTTAGATGATTGTTTTCATTAAGACTTGGATATATACTTGTACAACTAGTGAGCCACAAATAGATCATTATATGTTTGTGCTTGAACGCTCATTTATACTCATTAGATGTACCAGTATAGCCTAGTTTTGATGATTCATGCATTTGACTTGTATTCCCATTTTGTACATATTTTCATGTTTATATGTTTAGCTTCATGTATATGTCTATTGTGTCTAAACTATTAGCTATACATATACATCCTTGAGTCACTTGCCTTCATGCATATACTTTTGTGGACTCGTTTATATTTGGATATGTATGTATACTTTAGTTTGAACATTACATACATATACCTTGAAGATTAAATCGTTTTGATGATTTTCAGGTTTTAAGGAATTTCTTATTGAGCTTAATTGACTATTTTCATGATTATGTCTTTCACACAAAACTTGTACACTCACATTATTTGAGGTTTTCTAATGATTTTGTTTTCATGAGTCATATATGAGCTTTATATCTTTTGAGTGTCAATTGTTGAGTGATTTTCATGTTTCATGGAATATATTTTGTTTTATTCCTTACTTTAAGGATTTCGTACTAGTTTTCAAATTTTTTTTAAAACTAGTTCGTACTCTTCATTATGGTAGAGCTTTTCAAACATACTATATTTTCAAACCTATTTTTGAAAACCCTACCCATTTAAGGGCGGTTGGTTGGGTGACCATGTCTTGTATGCTTCTTATTGAAAATCCTTTTAAACATGTGCATGAAATGGGTGGAAGGAACTATGAGTTATACACTTGATCTTATTGTGTTTCAATTGATAACATTGGATCCTTTCAATTGGTATCACTATTGACAATTTTTTTCCGTATACTCATATATGTTTTTATATATGTATGCTTACACTTCAAATAGTATCAATTTCGATTGGTATTCAATTTTCTATACATATATATCCTTGAGCATAAATTTTTGGTTATGCTAAGCTTGATTTTAAATGATTATTATATTTTAATTGATTATGTTTCAATTGGTATCTTATACAAGCTTATACATCATTTTATTTGGTATTTCATAAAGGGGGAGAAAAATTTATATTTCACCTTTCAATTGGTTTTGGTATTCTACTCCCACACTTTATGTTGAAATATGATTAAAAAATGATTGATTATTTTTTGTATCATATGTTTTTGATGAAAAATTACTTTCAATTAGTACTAATCTTTACAAATAGGTATCAAGATTATCTATAAGTTTACTTAAAATTGGTATGTTTTATTGATATCAAAAATTTTGATTTATTTATTTACAATTGGTATTTAATTGGTATTTACTTACAATAGGTATCAATTGGTATTTAAATCTATGTTTGTTTTATGTACCACATTATGTACTTTCAATTGGTATATTTTTTTAATATCATGATGCACTTAATTGATATAATTTTTTCTTGTAATTGGCATCAAGAAAGTTTTGTTTTGATTTCACCCCTTATTAATATTTTTTGTTTAAGACAAAAAGGGGAGAATATTGTTTTCTTTGACCCTTTTGTTGATGATTGACAAAAAGGGGGAGAAGTATTTGAGTTTATATGTATGAGTTTATATGCATGTTTATTGTTTAGTGATTATCTTTCCAAATTGGTATTAAGAATTTTATTTTATTGATTGGTATTAAGAGGCTTTGATTGGTATCAAGAGCTTAAGTTTTTTTTATTGAAATTTTTATTGGTATCAAGAGCTTAAGAACATGTTTATTTTAAAAAAAAAGGAAAAGGAATTTATTTTAAAAGTTTGGTATCAAGAGCATGTTTATTTCATGTTTGGTATCAAGAGCATGTTCATTTCAGTGTTTTATGTATGTTTATGCATATTCATGTTTAGTACACATTGCATATATTTATTATTTTGTTATGCATGAGTTTAGGGGGAGCTTTTTTGAAGCTTAACTTTAATCCATGCATATATAACTCCATGAGTTTTATCATCATCAAAAAGGGGGAGATTGTTGGCCCAGAGGCCTTTCACTCTAGTTTTTATGATGATTAACTCATGTAGTTATGTTTACTAATAATCTTGTGATATTTAGTTTTAGATACTTAATTAAGATATTAGTAGGTGATTAGCTTCAACAAAGGTGTTTTGGAGCTTTTACATGGTGATTCAAGAGCCCGAGCGTCAATGTCCATACCTAGCACTCGCTGTAGTCAAGCTCGGTGGATCACGGTTTGGATCGAGTCGGCTTGAAGACGGAGCTCTACAAGAAGACCTCGGTACATAGTTTAGTTTATGTTTTTATATCCATTGTAAAAACTAGATAGTGTGATATGCCACAACACACACACACACTTGTTTTTAGTTTCATGTTTATTGGTTTTCAGTTTTTGGTTTAACCGATCTTGGTTTTCATGAATAGATAAAATCAAAACAAGTTTACATATTTTAATGTGTATTAGATTTGTTCTATATACATGTATGCTTCATATCTTAGACAAACTTATTTTGATATGCCTATTCATGTGTTTGGAGCTTTGTGTTTTAAGAAAACATATTTTCAGATTTAATATCAAAAACATTGATATATATCTTTATATGTATATTGGAGTATATCCATATACTACATGCCTAAAAGTTGTTTAAATATCATGTTTTTGTATTTGGATGAGTTTTGGAAAAATCGGATTTCCATTTGAAAAATCCAAGTTTTAGAAAATACAGTTTTTGATTTTTGGCAAATTTTCATAACACAAAAAGAGTTCAAAATGTTTGAAACTTGGTTTGATTTTTACTCAAACAAGTTTGTATATCAATGTATTATACTGAATTTATTTTTGTGAATTTTTAGAGAATTTATGGGATTTATTTAATAATTAAAAACCATGTTTTTCAATCCCTTATTAAGCCCTGCCAGGCTCTGGCGGTCGACCGGGCCGGTCGACCGACGTGCACAAGAGTCTGCACGCTGACCTGCCACTTGGGCCGGTCGACCGCGCGGTCGACCGACTGCAAGTACCCCACTCTCGGGTGGGGGCGGTCGACCGGACGGTCGACCGTGAGGCTTGGCACGGTCGACCGAGCGGTCGACTGGCCAGAGAGCAATTTGCTCTCTGGATTGGTACGGTCGACCGAGCGGTTGACCGGAGGGCTCAACGGTCAAAAATTTGACCATGGGCCGGTCGACCAGCCGATCGACCGGAAGGCCAAACTGGGCCTAGTCAGCTGCCAACGGCTATTTTTTGTTGGGGCCTTTATATACCCCAGTTGAGGGCTGTTTTGGTAAGATTTTCAAGAGCAAAAAATTCACCTATTCTCTATTGTTTTAAAAGCAAGTTTTCAAAAGAGTTTATTGGTTTTAAAGATTATTCTTTATTTGTTTTCAAGAGTTGGAAAAATTAAAGAAAAATATAGATTTGGGATATTTGCTTTGTTCTTCATTTCTATCAAATACTAAGTTGTTTTCCTAAGTATTTTTCCTTGTGATTTGTTTTCCAACATCTTGATTTTCCACACTTGAGCTATATCATTCTATCCTCTCTATAGGATCTTTGTTTTTGTGGAAAAGAATTGGTTTGTGATCTTTTGATCACCAAGTTGTAAACCCTCCTACTTTGTGTTATCCCTCTTGGGTAGAGGTTGATTTTGGAGTAGTGGCTTTGTGCCCTATCCCTCTAGTGAGAGGTTGATTGGTTGTATTGGCTTTGTGCCTATCCCTCATTTGTGAGGTTGATTTATGTGGCTTTGTGCCTAGCCTCTAAATGTAGAGGTGGTGTTTGTAATTGAGAGAGGAGTTGTGTACTCCCGGTTGTATTTTTTCCAAATCCTCAGTGGAGGTTCCCTGCGTGGGAGTCCTGTGTGGACAATTTAGTGGATTGGAAATCCTTCTGTGTGAAGGCAGGGACGTAGAGCTGGGTGCTCGAACCTCGAAATAAATCTCGGTGTTTGCGTTTGATCCATTCACTCTAACTCTCTCTTTACTTTGTGCATTGCATCATTTCATATTGATCATTCATAATTATATGCTTGGCTTGTTTGTGTGTGCCTCACTTGTGCTTAACCACGAGAGCTTCATATAGCGCCTCAACTCTTATTCATAGGAATCAAGAGGAGTTAGTCCAGAGCCCTTCACTTGGAATTCGGATACACTCGTTGGTTGCATTAAGTGTAGTTGCAATTATTTTTTAATTTTCACATTTAGTTCATTAGATTAGCCGTACACTTATTCACCCCCCTTCTAGGTGTACTTTCAGTTTCGAGCATGCTTGCTCTGCATTCCCGCCTTCAACACTTGAAGGATTTCCACTAAAATCGATCCCACTGGATCACTCGGTGCCGCAACACCTACAAGGCGAGTTCACACTTGAACTCCTTGGACTCTCTAGTCCCTTCACTCGTTCCCTCAAGAATAAACACACCGCAAGCCCACTAGCTTGCCGAGGCCGCACCTCAAACACCGAGTTCCCACTAGAACCTGAAACAATGCGAACACACACGTCCGCCTCCTCAAAGCAAAGATGAAGTCTTTGGTGATCTAAACACTTGATCACCTCAATTCCTCTCACAACAAAGATCCCTATAAGATAGGTATAGCAATGGATAGCTCAAGTATGTGTGTGAGAAAACTAGGATTGAATTGGTGGAGGAAAACACAAGAATCACTTTGAAAAACACTCTTGATAAACTTCTCTTTTAATTGGAAATATTTGCTCTCAAACAAGTGGAGAAAACCTCTTAATAGAGTAGGAAAAACTATCTTTAAAACTCTCCTCCAATCTTGCTCAAAATAGTCCATGTAGCCCCTTTAAATAGGCCATCAAAAACTAGCCGTTGGGGCCAAATCAGCAGCCCTGACAGCTGTCGGTCGACCGGCCCGGTCGACCACGGCCTGGAACAGAGAGCGGAGCCTCTACCGGTCGACCGGGCCTTTCCAGAGAGCAGAATTTCTCTGGCGGTCAATCGGGTCGGTCGACCGGCCCTCCAGCCAGACTGGCGTGCACGTCTGTGCACGTCGGTCGACCGACTCCTAGCTCGGTTGACTGGTCCGGTCAACCGACAGAAGCTAGGACAGGTCTTTTTAGGGATTTAAAACTTGGCTTTTTATCTTAAATAAAATCTCATAAATTCGTGAAAAATCTACAAAAATAGGTTCAATATTATACTTTGATAAACAAACATGTTTGATTAAAATCAAGACATGTTACAAACATTTTGAACTATTTTTGTAACTTAGAAATTTTGGCTAAAAACAAAAACCGTATTTTTTCAAATTGGCTTTTCCAAAACTTCTCCAAATACAAAAACAAGATATTTTAAATATTTTAAAGCATAGAGTGTATGGATATGATCCACTACACATACATGATGAAATATCTATGTTTTTGATAATAAGCACTAAAACGGTTTTGGTTAAAAACACATGTATATAATAAACTCCAAAAAACCAAACTGATATTTTGCCAAAATGAAAAGTCTTTTCCAAAATGAAAATTCTTTTATGAAATCACATCTAAATCTTGTGTGTGAGTGTATATGGTATACTTGAGCAATCCACCAACTATTCTATCCTTCACATTTTATCTAAAACAAAATCTTAATAAAAACAAACCTAGACACAAGTCTTCTCTTGAAGTCTTCACTTGAAGTCTTTTTCTCCTTCTTGACTTGGTCCAAACTTGATCCAAAAAGCTAGATTCCTCTTGAGTACTTGATGTGGTCTTGATGTATAGGCTCTTGAATCAAACCGTGCTAGCTCCAAAACTTGACTTTAAATCCTTTGTTGAAGTTAAACACTAACTAAGATCTTGATCATAAATTTGAGACTAATTAAACACAAGATCATTAGTATTATAACTACATGAGTTGATCATCATCAAAACTAGAGTGATGGGCCTTTGGGCAAACAATCTCACCCTTTTTGATGATGACAAAACTCATGGAGTTATATATGCATGGATTAAAGTAAAGCTTCAAAGAAGCTCCCCCTTAACTCATGCATCACAATAAACAATAATATATGGCAATGAAGCACATGGATCTAAACAAACATATATGCAAATACAAGGAGATAAACATACCAGTCAAGCATAAAACTCATCAAATTCTTTTCTCCTTTTTGCAAAACAAAACAAATATGCATAAACAAAAATTCTTCTCCCCCTTTATGTATAAAGCAAGGAAAACATGCATATATACTAAAATACTTCTCCCCCTTTTTGTCAATCATCAACAAAGGGGCTAAAATAAACACAAAATAATGTTCTCCCCCTCCTTGTTAAAAAAAAATCAACAAAGGGGTGAGCTCAAATCAATCAATAAAAGATATATGTGATATACATTCATGAAGAGGAAGACGCTAAGTTAACTTCCCTACATATATGCATTACATGAAGAAGGGATGACAAGCCCTAACTCACATAACACATAATATGCAATGCACAAGAGGAGATGTGAAGTCCCCCCTACACACGTGTATCACATAAAGAAGAGTTGTCAGCCTCCTCATTATAAGATATACTCAACATGAATATATATGTAGAAGAGATGTTAAGCTCCCCTTACATATAGGCAATACATATCAAAACATTTTTAAAAATCCAATTGTAACTAAATAATACAAATTTTGAACATAAATTTTGAATTTTAATTGTAATTGAAACATTTTATCAATTGAAATAACAATGAAATTTTGATACCAATTTAAATTTTCATGGATACCAATTGAAATAAATAGTTCAATAGATACCAAATGAAATATATTGTAAAAAAAATACCAATGGTAAAAAAAATACCAATTGAAGATAATGCATAAACTTATATAAAAAGTACTAATTGAGAAATCAATTGAAAATTAAGATTTGAATTAAGCTTAGCATAAACATACTTTGTACTTTAAACATGTAAATATCTTGACAATCAAGCCCAAACAAATCGCATATTGGTATGAAAAGAGAATACCAATAGAAATTGATATTATTTGAAATGAAGCATACATATATAGAAAACAAAATATGAGTATATACAAAATAAATATCAATTGAGATACCAATTAAAAATAACAATGTAAATTAAGTATATAACTCATAATTACCACCCTTTTTATGCAGAAGATAAAAGATATTCAATAAAACTTACAAGGCATACTCTCCCATCCGTCCTCCCTTAAAGGGGTTGGTAGGGGTTTTCATAAATGGAGTTTAAAAAATATTTTTATAGTAAAAACATTACCAAATGAAGAATAAATAACTAGTTAGATTAATTTTAAAAAACTAGTTAAAGATTCTTCAAAAACATGAAACCAAATCATTTATATATCATGAAGCATACTAAATACATAAAGTTTGACACTCGAAATCTATAAGGCTCAAGAATAATCATGAAACAAGTCATGAATAAACAAATAAAGTGAGAGTGTACAAGAATCATTTAATTAGCATTTTCCATGAAGATAATCAATGAAGCTTAAAATAAATATCATTTTATCAAATAAGTATGAAAATCACAAAAATTCATTTTTCATCTTTAAAAATAAACTTCTAGGTATATGTATGTTTTTATCCAAAACTAATAATATGCATACATATTTCAAACATAAAAAGAGTCCGTAATATAAATTGAATGAAGGCAAATGACTCAAGGGGCATACATGTATATTATTAGTTTTGACTAAAAATATCATATACATGAAGTAAAACATGAAAATAGGCAAAACAAGTGTAAATGAGGAAATCATTAAAACTAGGCTATACATGTGCATGTAGTGAGTTCAAATGAAAAATGAAGTGCAAACATATATGAATCAAATGTTGCTCACTACTTGTACACGTATATACACAAGTTTTGATAAAAACTATATCTAAATGAGTATTTACCACATGAAGCATAAAACATAAAACATGGACATGCTAAAAGTATCATATATATCAAAAGCATGTAAAACTTAAAAATGGGAGTTTAGAGATAGTTATCAAAACATAAGAACTATACTCCAAATCTCCAAAATATGGTAGTTGTTGTTGGCCCAATGGCCTTCCACTCTAGTTTTGATGATGATCAACACTCATGTAGTTATGTTTACTAATATTCTTGTGTTTCTAAGTTTCAGATCATTAACAGGATATTAGTTGATGATTAGCTTCAACAAGATGATTAGAAGCTTATCATGGTGATTCCGGTGCCAAAGCTTAAAGATCATACCTTTGCACTTGGAGAATCACGGAATTTTGGAGCAAGTCTACTTGAAGATGAAGATCGTCAAGAAGACTTAGGTATCCTAGCTTAGATAGAGTTTTAGATCCATTTGTAAAGCTTAGTTTAGTTGATATGCTCAAGTGAACACAAAACACACACGTTTCATGATTTGGTTTTTGGTTTTCATGAATAATAGATCAAAACAAGTTTACCTTATACCTATGTATATTAGATATGTTCTAGATATACATACATGCTTTAAACTTGCTAGACAAACTTATTTTGACTATCCTATTCATGTTTTGGAAAATTCTAGTTTGATAAAATACAAGTTTTGTTTTTGATAAAATTTGCAAGACACAAAAATGAATTGATATGTTGATATATTGTCTTGAAATTTTTATCACATGCTTATGTTTTAACATAAAATGATAAAACAAGTTTTATGGAATTTTCAGAAATGATAAAAGATTTTTGTAAAATATTTTTCCCAAAATTTCTGACCTGGTTTTTGGGCTGACAGGCTGGTCGGTCGACCGTGCCGGTCGACCGCACCAAAGGGCCGGTCGACCGATCCGGTCGACCGATGTGCACAGATGTGCACGTCTGTTAAGCACAGAACCGGTCGACCGGGTCGGTCGACCGAGGTGAGAGCTCTGCTCTCGGGATTTTTCGGTCGACCGGGCCGGTCGACCGCTAGTGCCCAACGGTCACATTTTTGACCGTTGGCGGTCGACCGGACCGGTCGACCGGTGGCTGTCAGAACTGCCACATCAGCCTAACGGCTAGTTTTGTATAGGGGCTATATAAACCCCATCTCTTTGGGGATTTTGGCCAAGTTTTTCAAGAAGAAAAATACCAGTTTTCTGAAGTGTTTAAAAGTGTTTTAAAAGAGTTTTAAGTGCTAACAAGATTTATTCTTTGTGTTTTTGGGTTTTGGAAAAATCAAAGAAATTGGAATTTGGGATTTTTGTATTGGCTTTCATTCTTTATCTTTTACAAGAAATTTCCCAAGTGTTTTCTTTGAGTTCTTGTTTTCCAAAACACATTGTTTCCACACTTGAGCTATATCTTCTATCCTAAACTATTAGGATCTTTGTTTTGTGGAAAAAGAAAGAAAAAGAGAGTTTGTGGTTTTTGAACCACTTATTGTAAACCCTCCTTTATTTGTTGTATCCCTCTTCGGTAGAAGTGATCGGAGTGGTATTGGTTTGCTCCCTCTTCGGTAGAGGTGGAGTTTGGTTGTGAGCCTCTTCGGTAGAGGTGTGTGGATTGGTTGTTGTATTGGCTACGGGCCTAACCCCTCGGTTGTGAGGAGGTTGTTGTTTGAGAGAGGAGTTTGGTACTCCTATAGTTGTAAGAAATCCTCTTCGGTAGAGGTTCCCTCGGTGGGAGTTGAGATAGTGGAAATCCTTCACGGTGGTGTAGGCGGGGATGTAGAGCAAGGTGCTCGAACCTCGAAACAAATCTTGGTGTTTGCGTTTTGATCCATTGTCTCTCTAACTCTCTCTCTTATAATTGTGCAAAGCATCATTTCATACAAGCATCATACTTTCATAGCATTCATATTATATACATTGCTTGTGTTGCCTTGCATCTTTCATATTGTAATTTATCCTTGATTGCTTGGCTTGATTGTGTGTGCACATATTTCTTATTGCTTGGATTGCTTGTGTGTGTGTGCCTAACTTGTACTCATCCAACAAGAGCTTCACATAGCGCCTCAACCCATTTCAAGGGGAATCAAGGGGAGTTAGTCCAGAGCCTCGCAAGGGGAATTCGGCTACACTTGTTGTATTGTATTAGTTTGTGCATAATTTGCATTAGCTTCCGCATTTAGCGCACTTAGTTTGCATTAAGTTTCTTAGATTAGCACTTACACCTATTCACCCCCCCTCTAGGTGTTTTTCAATTGGTATCAGAGCTAGTGCTCCTGATACTTAGGCTTAACATCCTAGGAGTGATCCATTTGCTTGCTAATCTCATTTGCATTTGTTTGTTTGCACATTCATATATAGTTTACCATGGACTTCATGACCCCTCCTAGCTTTGACCCTTCCAACATTGATGTTTGGAAGTATAGGATGTCCATGTACCTAAAGACCCTAGGTTTGCATGTCTTCCTTGCCGCCACCAAGAGATGTTATCTTGGTGATTGTAATCATATAGGAGCCAATGCACAAGCCCTAGAGGCTATTAGAAGCACATTACCTAAAGATTATCTTATGTGTGTTTCTAATCTTGATTCCGCTTTTGCAGTGTGGAACAAGTTGACAACAACCACCACCTCCGAGCTTCAAATGCCTATTCAACAAGAGGAGGAGACTAGTGGCGAATACGATTCACAATGCTTCATGGTCCAAGGGAATGACTCCCTTGAGGTACATTCGGAATCCCACTTAGATAGTGATGATGCTAGTTCTTCATGTGATGATTTTGATGCCTATGCTTTAAATGAAGAACTTTCTATTGTTTGTGAAAAACTAATAGAAAAATATAAGATTTTGAAAAAGAAAAGTCTAGGCCTTGAAAAAGAAAATATAAGTTTGCATGCTAGACTTAACAATGTTTTGCAAGAGAAAGTTGAGGTCTATAATGAAAGGGATTCATTGAGATCTCAATTAGAACTTGCACTTAAAGAAAATGAATTTTTAAAATCTAAAAATGATTGCCATATTCTTTTGAAGAAAAATGAAAATTTATCTTCTAAAGTTGATTTTGTTTTAAAAGAGAATGTTGTTTTGAAAAATAAAATCATTTCTATTTCCAATGATTTAAATGTTTGCTTAGAGAAAAATATTGTTTTGCAAAATAAGATTGATTCTCATGTTTGCCATGCTAGTGTAGCCTCATCATCTAGACTACCTAATGCATGTACCTCTTCTTCTAAGATTAATGATGATATTTGTATGCTTAAGAAGAGAGTAGATTGTTTGGGCTCCACTATGAGCCAATGTGCCATGAACCACTCACGGTTGGAAACCTTGGTTCGAAAGAAACAAGTTCCATCTTTTATGCATGCACACCCTTCACGGCATACACATGCTCCTCACGGACACACCCATCACATGTATGCTCATGTGTACACATGTACACATTGTGGACGTAAGGGCCACCTTACTAAATTTTGTTTTGATAGATTACATACTACTAATTTAGCAAAGAAATTTATTTGGGTTAGAGAAGGGACTAACCCCCATGGACCCAAAAGAGTATGGGTACCAAAGACCACCCCTCCTATTGTTTATGATGTAGGTGTGGGCTCTCACATGACGTGAGAGTGAAGACACCTTGGAGTGGATGCGTTCCGTACTTAAAGGAAATCTATTGGATGCATCACTTTCAAGGGAAGAGATGGTGGAGAGGACCACCAAGTTTTGGAGACAAGGAGAGTTGCCCTCTAGGTTTTGGTAACAATTCCTAACTCCGTATTATTTATTACATGCTTTTAATATTCTTTGTTTGTAG
Organism: Agave tequilana; assembly: GCA_038442645.1. NCBI lineage: Eukaryota > Viridiplantae > Streptophyta > Magnoliopsida > Asparagales > Asparagaceae > Agave > Agave tequilana. Next base: position 90,817 of record JAVJIF010016873.1, on the reverse strand, counting down.
CATGTTTTTGATGTCTATGGATTAGTATGTTCATTCCATGTTTATTAGATCCTTGACATACATATATAGTATTTGAGACACACATGCTTATATGAACCCATAATTAGTGTTCTCACTTTTGTTTGAGCTATAATGTACATCATGAATCTAATACATGTGAATTCACATAATAATCATGTTTTAGTTTTCCATGATGACTTTTATCATGATGATTTTTGTATTTGTTTTGATGCTTCTGGTTAAGATTACTTGTTTAGATGTTAGTTTTCATTAAGACTAGGAATTATACTTGTACATATAGTGGGCCACAAATAAATCTATATATGTTTGAGTTTGAATGCTTATTTGAACCCATTAGATGTGCTAGTATAGTCTAGTTTTGATGATCCATACATTTTAGACTTGTATTCATATTTTTGGATTTATATGAGTTTTGATTTCATGTATATGTTTATTTTGCCAAAACATTAAGATATACATGTATACCCCTTGAGTCATTTGCCTTTCATGCAAATCTATATATATGGACTCAAATTGTGTTTAGGGATATGTATGTATACTTATTGTGTTGACAATTCATACATATACCTTGAATTGAAAATTGTTGTTATGAAAATTTAGTCTTTCGTGATTTTCAAGTTTTCATGTGTTCATGTTTAACTTCATGTATATGACCATCTTATCCAAACTATTGACTATACATGAGTATCCTTTTTGAGCCACGTGCCTTCATGCATATATCTTTGTGGACTCGTTATGTTTTGGATATGTATGTATACTTTAGTTTGTATTAGACATACATATGCCTTGAAGATTAGATAGTTTTGATGATTTTCATGTTTTAAGGAATAATTGAGCTTAATGAAAATATTTTTATGATTATGATATTCACACTTTATTTGTACACTCACCTTTATTGCTTGCTCATGTTTTGTTTTCATGAGTCTTATTTATGCCTAATTGAACTTGAGTGTTTGATATGATGTGAATTTCATGTTTATGGAAAACAATTTTGTTTTATTCCTTGCTTGAAGGATTTCGTAATAGTTAACAAGTTTTTCATTTAACTAGTTGCGATGTTCTTCACTTTGGTAGAGTTTTGCAAACTAAGCTATAATTTTCAAATCTATTTTTGAAAACCCCTACCTTCTAAGGGCGGTAGGATGGGAGATCATGTTCATGTATGCTTTACATTGAAAATCTTTAAAACTTGAATTATGATTGGGTGGTAGATAATATGATGTATACACTTGAAGTTATTGTTATGTCAATTGGTATCATTGAACTCTTTCAATTGGTATCATTTTGATCTTCTTGTATACTCATATATGTTTTGTATGTATGTATGCTTTAAATTCCAAGTATATCAATTTCTATTGGTATCTATTTTTCATACATATATATGTTTGTGTTTATGCTAGTGCTTGAGTTTCAATTTTGTTTAAATTGATTACTTTTAAATTGTTATCAAGACTATGCATGTCTTTAGTTTGTTTTTCATAAAGGGGGAGAAAATTTGATTTTGTACTTCAATTGGTATTTGTACTCCCACTCTTTATGATTAAAAGTTGTTATTTTGAACATATGATATCAACATCAAATTTGTTTATATATTTTCAAAAATGAAATATATTATTACAATTGGTATCTCAAAAAGTTGTTTAAAGAAAATATTCAAAATTTTGATTTGTAATTCCTATATGCAAGGAGAGCTTAACATCTCTCTTACATATAGATTCATGTTGAGTATATTATAAATTGAGGAGCTTGACAACTCTTCTTTATATGATATATGTGTGTAGGGGGAGCTTCACATCTCCTCTTATGCATTACATAATATGTGTTATGTGAATTGGGGCTTGTCATCCTTTCTTCATGTAATGCATATGTGTAGGGAAGCTAACTTAGCGTCTTCCTCTTTATGAATGTATATAGCATATAACATATATTGATTCTTGTTTATTGGTATCAAGATGCTTCATTGACATATTTTTTAATTGATATCATGTTTATAGTCACCCCTTATTGATTTATTTTTACAAAAAGGGGGAGAACATTGTTTGTATTATTTTGATTGACAAAAAGGGGAGAAAGATTTTTACCCCTCATTTTATCTATGGTTTTGATTGTTTACCCCTTTGTTGATGATTGACAAAAAGGGGGAGAAAGATTTATGAAGTTTTATATGCATGCTTATGTTTATGCATATATTATGTTTATGCATATATTATGTTTTAATATATCAAGAATATTAAGTTTAATTGTTTATTAAGTTTAATTGATATATAGAGTTTGCTTTGTAATTGGTATCTAGAGCTTATTTTGTTTTGAATATTCCATTTGATATCTAGAACCATTTATTGTTTATGCATATGCATGTTTCATGTTTAATATTCATTGCATATATTTATTGTTTATCCCTATGCATGAGTTAAGGGGGAGCTTCTTTGAAGCTTAACTTTAATCCATGCATATATAACTCCATGAGTTTTGTCATCATCAAAAAGGGGGAGATTGTTGGCCCAATGGCCTTCCACTCTAGTTTTGATGATGATCAACACTCATGTAGTTATGTTTACTAATATTCTTGTGTTTCTAAGTTTCAGATCATTAACAGGATATTAGTTGATGATTAGCTTCAACAAGATGATTAGAAGCTTATCATGGTGATTCCGGTGCCAAAGCTTAAAGATCATACCTTTGCACTTGGAGAATCACGGAATTTTGGAGCAAGTCTACTTGAAGATGAAGATCGTCAAGAAGACTTAGGTATCCTAGCTTAGATAGAGTTTTAGATCCATTTGTAAAGCTTAGTTTAGTTGATATGCTCAAGTGAACACAAAACACACACGTTTCATGATTTGGTTTTTGGTTTTCATGAATAATAGATCAAAACAAGTTTACCTTATACCTATGTATATTAGATATGTTCTAGATATACATACATGCTTTAAACTTGCTAGACAAACTTATTTTGACTATCCTATTCATGTTTTGGAAAATTCTAGTTTGATAAAATACAAGTTTTGTTTTTGATAAAATTTGCAAGACACAAAAATGAATTGATATGTTGATATATTGTCTTGAAATTTTTATCACATGTTTATGTTTTAACATAAAATGATAAAACAAGTTTTATGGAATTTTCAGAAATGATAAAAGATTTTTGTAAATTTTTTCCCAAAATTTCTGACCTGGTTTTTGGGCTGACGGCTGGTCGGTCGACCGTGCCGGTCGACCGCACCAAAGGGCCGGTCGACCGATCCGGTCGACCGATGTGCACAGATGTGCACGTCTGTTAAGCACAGAACCGGTCGACCGGGTCGGTCGACCGAGGTGAGAGCTCTGCTCTCGGGATTTTTCGGTCGACCGGGCCGGTCGACCGCTAGTGCCCAACGGTCACATTTTTGACCGTTGGCGGTCGACCGGACCGGTCGACCGGTGGCTGTCAGAACTGCCACATCAGCCTAACGGCTAGTTTTGTATAGGGGCTATATAAACCCCATCTCTTTGGGGATTTTGGCCAAGTTTTTCAAGAAGAAAAATACCAGTTTTCTGAAGTGTTTAAAAGTGTTTTAAAAGAGTTTTAAGTGCTAACAAGATTTATTCTTTGTGTTTTTGGGTTTTGGAAAAATCAAAGAAATTGGAATTTGGGATTTTTGTATTGGCTTTCATTCTTTATCTTTTACAAGAAATTTCCAAGTGTTTTCTTTGAGTTCTTGTTTTCCAAAACACATTGTTTCCACACTTGAGCTATATCTTCTATCCTAAACTATTAGGATCTTTGTTTTGTGGAAAAAGAAAGAAAAAGAGAGTTTGTGGTTTTTGAACCACTTGTTGTAAACCCTCCTTTATTTGTTGTATCCCTCTTCGGTAGAGGTGATCGGAGTGGTATTGGTTTGCTCCCTCTTCGGTAGAGGTGGAGTTTGGTTGTGAGCCTCTTCGGTAGAGGTGTGTGGATTGGTTGTTGTATTGGCTACGGGCCTAACCCCTCGGTTGTGAGGAGGTTGTTGTTTGAGAGAGGAGTTTGGTACTCCTAGAGTTGTAAGAAATCCTCTTCGGTAGAGGTTCCCTCGGTGGGAGTTGAGATAGTGGAAATCCTACACGGTGGTGTAGGCGGGGATGTAGAGCAAGGTGCTCGAACCTCGAAACAAATCTTGGTGTTTGCGTTTTGATCCATTGTCTCTCTAACTCTCTCTCTTATAATTGTGCAAAGCATCATTTCATACAAGCATCATACTTTCATAGCATTCATATTATATACATTGCTTGTGTTGCCTTGCATCTTTCATATTGTAATTTATCCTTGATTGCTTGGCTTGATTGTGTGTGCACATATTTCTTATTGCTTGGATTGCTTGTGTGTGTGTGCCTAACTTGTACTCATCCAACAAGAGCTTCACATAGCGCCTCAACCCATTTCAAGGGGAATCAAGGGGAGTTAGTCCAGAGCCTCGCAAGGGGAATTCGGCTACACTTGTTGTATTGTATTAGTTTGTGCATAATTTGCATTAGCTTCCGCATTTAGCGCACTTAGTTTGCATTAAGTTTCTTAGATTAGCACTTACACCTATTCACCCCCCCTCTAGGTGTTTTTCAGTTGTCCCACCAAACCTCCTTGATAGCGGTGCATCAAACGTGTGTCCATCAAGTCCATGTGCATCCACTACCAAGGCACCAAATCTCTCACATTTTATGAGAGCCCGCACCTACATCAAATACAAAAGGAGGGGATTTTTAGTACCCATTTTCTTTTGGGTCCATGGGGGTTAGCATCTAATGAAACCCAAACATTTTTCTTAGCAAAATTAATATGATGTATCTTATCAAAACAAAACTTTGCTAAATGGCCTTTGCGGTCGCAATGTGTACACTTGTACACTCTACTATGCACTTGTGAATGAGTATGATAATGACGTGCAAAATGTGCATAGTATGTTGTGAGTGTTGTGCATGAACATGGGGAACTTGTTTCTTTTGAAACAAGGATTCCAATCTTTTATGATTAAATGCACAATTACTCAAGGTTGAGCTTAAACAATCAATTCTATTTTTCAAAAATTTAACTTCATTTTTATCAATGATAGCATGTAAAGCATGATGAGAATGAGAATTATTTTTCTTATTCTTTTTAGAAACATTTTCTTTTTCTTTTTCAACAATTTTTCTTTTTAAAGAAGTGTTTTCATGCAATGCAATTTCTTTTTGTTTTTCCACAAAAATAATTTTATTTTTCAAAGCATTATTTCCTTCACACATATCATTCAATTTAGAAAGCAAGGAAATATTTTCATTTTTCAAACTTTAAGTTTCTTTTGAAAAACATTCCAATTTATCTTGTAAAGAATCATTTTCTTTTGACATGCAATTAAATTTGTTTTTCATTTTCTTATTATCCTTCTTAAGCATGTCATATTTTTCTAGAAGTTGTTGACAAAATGATTCAAGCTCATCATAAGACATATCAACATCTTCTTCTACCTCGGATTCGGTATTACCTCAAGGGGGTTATCCCCTTGGACCATGTAGCACACGTTGGAAGCGTCACTTCCAACATCCGAGTTGCTCCCCGTATAGTATTGTTCTTTGTCGCCAAGGGAGAGTATAATGTTCTAAACTACAAAAGTCGAGTCAAGATTAGCAACCCCATATAAATAATCATCATTTAGGGTACTCTTCAAAGCATGGATGGTTTTTGCATTAGCCTCAATATTTCTGCCATTTAAACAGTAAGAATCTCTAGTAGTGACAAAATAAACATGAATACCTAGGGCTTTGAGGTATAAGGACATCTTAACCTTCCAAGTTTTGATGTTAAAACTGTCAAAGGTGGGAGGTGACATGAAATCCATAGTGTGTGTAAACAAATAATGTGATTGTCTATAAATGAGGATCTTTAACTTTAGGTTGTAAGACCAAATCAAGAGCACGTGGCTCTGATACCAATTGTAATCACCTAGAGGGGGGTGAATATATGACTAGCTAATCTAATGGATAATAATGCGAAATTAAAACTTATTTAATGCAAACTAAAACTTCTAAAACTAAACACCAAGTATAACACAAGAGTATAGCCGGATTCCCCGTGAAGGGCTCTGGACTAACTCCTCAAGATTCCTCTAAATAAGAGTTGAGGTGCCGCGTTGGTTTTCTTTGTTGAACAAGTGTTAGCAAACAATCCCCAAGCATATAACGATATGAGCACAAATATATATCAAGCATATAAAGATGAAAGCAATACAAGCATGCAAGATATAAACAAGTAAGAGATAGAGAGAGCAATCGCAAACACGGGTGATTTGTTTCGAGGTTCGAGCATACTTGCTCTACGTACCCGCCTTCAACACTTGAAGGATTTCCACTAAAATCGATCCCACCGGATCACTTGGTGCCGCAACACCTACAAGGCGAATTCACACTTGAACTCCTTGGACTCTCTAGTCCCTTCACTCGTTCCCGCAAGAACAAACACACCGCAAGCCTACTAGCTCGCTGAGGCCGCACCTCAAACACCAAGTTCCCACTAGAATCCGAAACATGCGAACACACACGTCCGCCTCCTCAAAGTAAAGATGAAGTCTTTGGTGATCTAAACACTTGATCACCTCAAATCCTCTCACAACAAAGATCCCTATAGGATAGGTATAGCAATGGATAGCTCAAGTATGTGTGTGAGAAAAGTAGGATTGAATTGGTGGAGGAAAACACAAGAATCACTCTGAAAAATACTTTTGATAAACTTTCCTTTTTAATTGAAAATATTTGCTCTTAAATAAGTGGAGAAAACCTCTTAATAGAGTAGGAAAACTATCTTTAAAACTCTCCTCCAATCTTGTTCAAAACAGCCCATGATAGCCCCTTTAAATAGGCCATCAAAAACTAGCCATTGGGGCCAAATCAGCAGCCCTGATGGCTGTAGGTCGATCGGCCCGGTCGACCGCCAACAGTCAAAAATTTGACCGTTGGAGCCTCGTTCGATCAGCCCGGTCGACCGCGGCCTGGAACAGAGAGCAGAACTCTCTGTCGGTCGACCAGCCCCGTCAACTAGGGCTTTCCAGAGAGCAGAAGCTCTCTGGCGGTCGACCAGGTCGGTCGACCGGCCCTCTAGCCAGACTGGCGTGCACGTTTGTGCACGTCGGTCGACCGACTCGATCGACCGACTCCTAGCTCGGATGACCGTTCCGGTCGACGGTAGAAGGCAGGACAGATATGTTTTGGGATTTGAAACTTGGCTTTTTATCTTAAATAAAATCCCATAAATTCGCGAAAAATTTACAAAAATAGGTTCAATATTATACTTAGATAAACAAACATGTTTGAGTAAAATCAAGACATGTTACAAACATTTTGAACTATTTTTGTAACTTAGAAATTTTGCCTAAAAACAAAAATCGTATTTTTCCAAACTGCTTTTTCTAAAACTTCTCCAAATACAAAAACATGATATTTTAAACACTTTTAAAGCATAGAGTGTATGTATATGATCCGCTACACATACATGATGAAATATCTATGTTTTTGACAATAAGCACTAAAACGGTTTTGGTTAAAAACACATGTATATAATAAACTCCAAAAAACCAAACCGGTATTTTGCCAAACTGAAAAGTCTTTTCCAAAATGAAAATTCTTTTATGAAAACACTCTAAATCTTGTGTGTGAGTGTATATGGTATACTTGAGCAATCCACCAACTATTCTATCCTTTACATTTTATCTAAAACAAAATCTTAATAAAAACAAACCTAGACACAATTCTTCTCTTGAAGTCTTCACTTGAAGTCTTCTTCTCCTTCTTGACTCGTCCAAACTTGATCCAAAGAGCTAGACTCCTCTTGAGTACTTGATGTGGTCTTGATGCATAGGCTCTTGAATCAAACCGTGCTAACTCCAAAACTTGACTTTAAATCCTTTGTTGAAGCTAAACACCAACTAAGATCTTGATCATAAATCTGAGACTAATTAAACACATGATCATTAGTACTATAACTATATGAGTTGATTATCATCAAAACTAGAGTGATGGGCCTTTGGGCCAACATAAGGGACACTCCAAGAGAAGCATTAGCAGACGCAGAGGTTTCGTAACCCAGATTCCTGCTATATATGAAGAAGAAGACGACAACCATTACCACCATATCTTGAAACAGTTTTCCTGCATCACCTTCACCCCAGAAGACAAATTAAAGAGAAACATGATAGACCTCTCTATTATACAAGGTATATCACATCATTTGATGTGAGCCGTATTTAGGTTGATCCAGGATCTGCGTTGAGAATCATCCCCCGCAGGGTTATGTAGCATTTGGAGATCCTCACCCACCGGTTAAGTGCCACTTAGACGACCATCTATGGTTTCAACATCAATGGTACACGCCCGATGGGAAAAATTAAGCTCAGGTGTCAAATTAAGGACCTGACATCCGAGGTGACATGCTATGTCATTGATGCCGACACCTTGTACAATTTGCTGCTGGGACAACCATGGCTTCACCTCAATGCCATCATCCCATCTACTCTTCATCAAGTAATGAAATGCATTGGTGAAGATGGAAAAGTGAGAACGTTGATTGTCAAAACGCATCCGTTTAAAGGAGTCGAGAATTATTTTATCGATTCCCTCCTTTATCAGGATTCTCTTGACGCTAATGAGAATCCACACCCAGAAGAACTCGACTCTGGCAATGAAGCAGATACGGAGATTATGTGATGCATTTATCCTATCATAGCAAAATTTAACCAAATGACCCTTTCGGCCACAATATGTGCATGCATAAACTTTACCATGCATGAATGCATGATGAGTGTGTGGAGTGTGGACATGTATAGGGTGTTTAGCATGATGTGAGTGTGAAGGTTGTGATTTATGAACATGAGTGTGTGTAGCATGTGATTGTTTCTTTGGGACATGTTTCATAGGAAACATAGCCTCTAGTCTAGATTTATCAAATTCACATCCTTTTAAAATTACTCCTAAAGAATCAATTTTCTTCCTTAGCATAAAAATCTCATGTTTATCAACTAGTGAAAATTTACCTTTGCAAGAAATTTTATAAGCATCAAAATCCTTTTGAGTGGATGTAAGAGTTGAAAATAATTCACCTTTTTCTTTAGTGAGAATGAAAATTTTGTGGTTTTTTCCTTTTTTATTTTTAAATATTTCTTTTTGAGAAAATCATAATTTTGAGATAGTTCTTCAAAAGCTTCTCCTAGTTCATTTATAGATAATTCACAATCTTTAATAGATGTTTCGGGAGTTACCTTGCTAGTGCTTTCATTTGCCATGAAGCACATGTGGGCGGTGTCAACTTTCTCGTCGGATTCACTCTCCAAATCCCAAGTAGCCTTAAAAACTTTCTTCTTGTATGGCTTTTGGAGGTGGAGGGTTTGCCCTTGTTTTTCAGACACTCGACAACTATGTGTCCCAGCTTCCGGTAATTGAAGCAAATAATTTTCTTCTCTTCTTTACCTTGTCATCTCTTTCTATTTTGGAATTTAGCTTTATTGTACATTCTCCGAACGTTCTTCACAAGAAGAGAAAGATCTCCAATCATCCACTTCCCCATCATCTTCGTCGGAGTAGGTGGAAGAGCTTTTGAAAGCGATTGCTTTCTTCTTTGAAGGAGCCATCTCTTCTCTTGCTTTTCTTTCCATCTCATAGGTCTTGAGATTCCCAATGAGATCAATGAGCTCCATTTCCTCCTTGTGATTGAGCTCCTTCAAAGTTGTGGCTTTGACTTCCCAAGATGGAGGTAGCGCACGAATGATCTTCCTCACTTTTTGGTCGTTGTTAATGTCGTCACCTAAAGAAGAAAGACCGTTAGTAATCTTTATAAATTTAGTAACCATATCATCTATGGTTTCATGTTCTTGCATAGAAAAGTTTTCATATTAGGAACGAAGAAGGTCAATTTTTACTTGTGAAGTTCCCGCATGAGTGACTAGAAGGTGAGTCCAAATCTCATATGTGGATTTGCAGTGAATGACTCGAGCAATATCATCGTCATTAAGAGCTTGAAGCAAGGCATAATGTGCTTTAACATTAGCGTCAAACTCTTTCGTGACAATGTCGGACCAAGTATCCTCATCACCAAGGGGTGTGCTAAATGGTTTAGTCACCGCCTTTGCAACCCGGCTCCCTAAGGATTGCAAAAACACGGTCATCTTAACCTTCCATATGGGAAAGTTAAGGCCATCAAACTTGGGTGGGGTCTTAATACCTTTGGCCATTTTTTCTAAGTGTATGAGGATGAAATATGAATAGAGTGATTAGCAATATAGGATCTCTCTAAGGATGTTAAGCCAAGAACCTAGAGACCAAAACTCTGATACTAATTGAAAAACACATAGAGGGGGGTGAATAGGTGTTAATGCTAATCTAATGCTCTTTTAAACAAGTAAGTATGAATGATGTAAACGGTCACTCAAAAAAAGAAATTGAAGCCGAATTTCCCGTGAAGGGCTCAAGAACTTCTCCTCTTTGATTCCTCTAGATTATGAGTTGAGGCGCGTAATTGCTTTCTTGTTGAAATGAGTAAAGACCGAAAATGCAAGTAAATGAAATAAGTGCTATAATGAAGTGCAAGTAAGTGGTATCACAAGTTAGGAATGTAAAACAATGGAAAGCAAAAAGGAAACCAATCGCAAACACAAGTAATTTGTTTTGAGGTTCGAATCACTGCTCTACGTCCCCGCCTTCACCACTATGAAGGATTTCCACTAAATCCCCAAAGGGAATTTTCACACCGGAACCTTTACACCCAAGGGGATTATAAATGGTCTACACAAGACCGAAGTACCCAGCTCTAATAAATCCAAGCTCTACTCAAGAGGGATCTCAACACAATGGAATACAAGTCACTTGATGATCAAAAGATCATAAACTCTCTCTTACACCTTCTTATAGAGTGGAGTATGATTTTTGGCTCAAGAAGGAAAGTGAGAAAAATTTCAGGTGAAAAGAAGTATATAGAACTTGTAAACCAACTAAAAAACTTTTGCAAATGAAAGATCTTTGAAAATGAAAGCAAGTAAACTTTTCTTCTCTTTTGAAAACTTGAAACTTGGATTTATTTCTTGTGAAAAACAAGAGACCAATGACCTCTATTTATAGGGAATGAATAAATGCCATTCATAACTGATTCTAGGTCATTAGGGTAGAGTTTAGCCACTAGGAACCCAGAAATAGCTGTAGGAATCAATAAAAACAAAACAGATTTCAAGAAATAGCCGTTGGGGCTTCTGGACGGCTGTCGGTCGACCGGGCCGGTCGACCGACAGGCCACATGGCAAAAGAGCCATTGGCTTCAATCGACCGCTGGCAATATTGAAACATAAAAAAGAGCTGCCGGTCAACCGGGACGGTTGACCAACAAAACCCGAGAGTTAGGGTCTTGCAGTCGGTCGACGGTCGGTCGACCGCAAGGTCTGTTGGTCGACTGGCCCAGTCGACTGGCAGACGTGCACAGACGTGCACGCTCATGGCCACAAGGCCTGGTCGGCCGGATGGTCGACCAATCTGGCCTGAAATAGGTCCGATCGACCGCCCGGTCGACCGTAAAGGCCTAAAACAGATTTTATAAAGAAAATTTTGACCTTTGAATAATTTTTGAAATATTTTTAAATGGTTTGAAGTTTAAGTAGTATGCTATAGGGGATGAAATACATGTTTTAAACTAGATATAAAAATTTAAAATATTTTGAAACATGTACATTAATCAAACATGCACCAAAACCAACTAGCCAAAAACTTGTATTTTGAAAAGTGTATTTGTGTGTGTGTGTGTTTGTGTTTTCTTGAGCACAACTATCATATCCTTACTCTTTAACATAATAATTCTTACAAAAGTTCTAGGTGACTACAAGATCTTCAATCTGGGCTTCTTCATATGCATCATTGAATAACTTGAATCCTTGATCCCGAATTGAGTCAACTTGAGTCAATCACCACCTTCCTTTAGGGAAGAAAATCTATTGAATCCTCAGAACCCTGAAACAATCTTAAACACTTAGACATGATTAGTACAAATAACTATATATGTTTTGTAATCATCAAAACTCTAAAACCAGGTGATTGTAACCTTGGGCCAACACATGTGCCACGTCAGCAAAATATGCTGCGGATGCGCTAGCGTCCCTCGCTGCTTCATTGGCCCTTCCAGCTGGAGCCACGGATAGAGTACTTGTCTACAGTCATGAATTGTACTGCTGTAAATTCGCCCTTGAATATAGTAGAACCCTAAGAAGAGACCTTCAAGTCAAAGATGTTCTTGAGACTTCGACAAGTCTCGAACCCAGAGATTGGCGATTCCCTTATATCGACTCGTCTTATGTGGCAAATTGCCTAGCGATCAACAAAGAGGCAAATGCCTTCAGAAGGGAAGCTTCTCGATTCCATTACAATGTAATCATACAAACATTGTATCACTGATCGTATGATGGAATCCTTCTCTAATGCCATTCATGCAAGAAGGCATGGAGGGCATTTAAAGAAGCTCATGACAGTATGTGCGGATCTCACCAACACGGACACAAGCTCAGAGACTAGCTTAGAAGACTTGTGTATTATTGGCCAAAGATGATCTATGATGCCATCGCCTATATTAAGTGATGCCATGCATGTCAGATTCAAAGTGACATCATCCATCAAGCACGGGGACATTTTCATCCAACGTCCTCCTTATGGCCATTTGAAATGTGGGGGAATTGATGTTATTGGACCCATCAGTCCCCCAACATCTAGAGGACACCGCTTCATCTTGAATAACGGATTACTTCTTTAAATGGGCGAAAGTTGTTTCCTTGAAGGAAGTAAAGACACCAAACGTGATCAAGTTCATCAAAAATCACGTGCTCTACCGCCTCGAGTACTCCAACGAATCGTCCAAACAATGGACCCCAATTTTTCAGCCAAGCATTTCAGAGGTTTTGTAATAAATTCATAATCTAGAGCGTGCAATCAACTGCATACTATCCAGCCGCTAATGGTCTTGTAGAAGCTTTCAATAAGACTATTAGGAAGCTTCTCAAGAAATTCATCTTGAAAAGTCAACGCGACTGGGTTGACATATTAGGCGAATGCTTTGGCCCTACCGCACAACGGTGAGACCCCGACAAAAGCCACGCCATTTTTCTTAGTGTACGGATGTGAAGTGTGCTCTTACTAGATATCTAGATCCCATCTCTGCGAGTTGCCTTGACAACCGAGATGGCAGACGAGGAAAAGCATCGATTACGCCTCCAGGAGTTTAAAGCTTTAGATGACAAATGTCTATAAGCTTAACAGTAAATCTAGCTCTATGAAGCTCAGATATCCAGAGCCTTCAATAAGAAAGTCAGAGAACGGATTTTTAAGAAAAGGGATCTTGTCTTAGCTGTCAGAAGACCCATGGTTATGACACACAAGATAAAAGAAAAGTTTCAACCCAAATGTGAAGGATCATTTGTAGTAGAGTCAATCTACTCAAATGGAGCATACCGCCTCATAACTCTGGACGGTGATATGCTCATGATGCCTATCAATGCAGGTTCTTGAAGAAGTATTATCCTTAACAAGACTCTTCTCATGATCAGTTTAACACTACATCTCTGATTAAAGCTTTAAGATCCAAAATGTTTGAAAGACACCAAAGAAGAGCTTCTTCCTTCGCCGGATCACATCATGATCAACTCATGCCAAGCCAATCGAACATTGTTAACATCATGATGCATGATGTTAATATCAAAAAGACAAAGTGCAAAACTTTAATTTTAGCCTTGTCACCCTTCTCATGATCAAGTTAACACTATACCTCTGATCAAAACTTTGAGATCCACAATGTTTGGAAGAGTACCAAAGAAGAGTTTCTTCTTTTGAAGGATCACATCACGGTCGATGATGCCAAGCTGACCGAATATTGTTGACATCATGATGCATGATGTATACATTGAAGAAAGAATAAAGATAAAATATCAAATTTTAGCCTTGTGACTCTTCTCTAGTTTATTTATGAACATCTGATGCCTTTAATGACTAAAGGATAGAGGAAGTAGTTGGCATTTAAGTCCAACAGAAAATCCTTGACAACTCATCATGCTAAGGAAAATAGCATGGGTAGTCCAATTCAAATAGTAGTTGGTAAAGGCATACCAAATCCGCTGATAATTAAGGGTTTGCTAAAAATCCTAATTGCTAAAATAGAAGAACAATCAAAGAGTTTAAGAATTTACCATGTAGCTTGTGGCTAACGGGTCGTGTCCACGAGGAGGAATGCGATGGAAGCTTTTCGGTGAATCGTTTAAAAACAAAGAATTGTGTTCGCTTTTTAATGGAAAAGAGAATAGAAAGAAAGAGATGATTAAAAGAGAAATTAGAACTTTAGAAAAGGCTTTGGAGAAGGTGATTTAAAAAAGTTCGAAGATTGTTTTGTTGATTATAATAAGGAAGAAAATCTGGGCTCACTATTTCACTACTCTAAAGTTAATTCTTCTATTGAAATCCTAAGTGCCTCAAAGTGATCATAAGCAAAACTTAAAGTTGATTTTAGAAAGGTTGAAATAAAGCACATAAGATAGTTGGAAGAGTTCAATCTTTTCTTTGAAAAATCGTTTAGAATAGAATGTTAAATCATCAAGCGCGAAGAAGCAAGAATGAAGTAAAAACAGTTCAAGAAACGTTCATGCAAGAAGTAAGAGTTTAACGATCCAAACCCATCCTCATGTGCCTTCAAGAACACTTTCAAAAAAGAAGGCTTTTAAGTAAGGCATGCAGATGATTCATTGGGTCTTTTTCTTTAAAAACCAGAAGAGAAGAAGAACTAGAGAGAGTTACAATAGTGAGCCCAGAAAACCGTTTAGTTACTCATGGAAAACAACAAAGAAAGCAAATAAACAATGCAAGCCATACCGTAATACGAGTGGAAGAGAAAGCGGCTCGATTCTTGTATTGATGTCACTTCAATCTTCAAGTACAAACCCTCTTACAAGTTTTGATACTGGACTACAAATAAAAAAATAAGATTACAACTTTTGTGCTAGCTAACAAAGATCCTAAATCCTTAGAAAATAAACACAAATTCTAATTTTAGTCTTCGCTCCGTTTTGCTTTGCTGAAACCAGTATTTATAGGGAAAAACCAAAAGGGGAGGATCCCGGAAAGATTGGGGGAGCAAACGCTCCCCCAACAGACTCCACTTGGCCATGGAAACACGGCTAGGGCCGCGTTTCTGCGGCCATGGTGTGGCCAGGTGGCCACACCCAATTAGTGGGGGTCCTGGTTTGGTGCATTCTCCGTATCTTCTTCTGGTTTTCTTGTTTTTGCTCCAAACGTTGACGAAACAGCCTTTGATTGAGTGGCTTCAACCGCTTGATTCAGGGAGGATTCTTCTCAACCTCTTGATATGCCAAGATTTTGCCCTGATTCCTTCATTTCGAATTTATTCTGAATTAAATCAGAATTTGGTGGGCTTTTGGGCTTGTTTCTCTTTTCTTTCTTTTAACACTTGGGCCTACATTTAACAAAGAAAAAGAAGACTTATTAATAGGTTTTATTAGCTAAAAAAGTATTATAAGGTGACAATGTAAATGCAATATATGTGACTAATCACACCCCCGCACTTATCTTTTGCTCACGCTCGAGCAAAACATCAGACTAATTCTAATCAATTATTAAACCACTTTCGCAGGTCACTCGATTGCACTGAGCATGTGCAACAAGCCGTTAAACCTCTAGATCACCCCTAGAGGACGAGTTTTGTCTCGTGAGGGTTTTCAGTGGATTGCACCCACAAAATCCATAAAGAGAAAGAAAAAAGTTAGTATTTTTGAAAAGCATTTTTTTTAAAGGAGAAAATATTTGAAGTATATTTGTAAGGCTTTAAGTAATCTATAAGTTATAGGAATATCAAATTTTTCATTCCGAACTCGGTCTTTATTCAAAAACATGCCATCAATTAAAGTAAGGAGTCAAATTGTACTTCTCATCTAGTCTATTAATTTACCCTGAGTCGTATGCACCATCGTGACTGTGAAGTTGACTAAGGGTTCTTTAACATTAACTCCTATGCCTTATATTTATTTTTGGTGAATTTTATTCCTCAATTTCATTAGGCTTTCTAATCTGCCCATGTAACGAGCCTTCAGTCGGTGATACCTAAACCGGACAGTTTTAGGGTACCAGGTGAGAAAACACCCCTAAGGACTTAAACACTCGAGCAGACAAGGCCACGAAACCAAGGTTTTTTATTTATAAGACGTGCCCCTTTTAGGCGTGAATGCTTATACTTCATGAGGCATAAATACCCAGCTTAATCAGAGGATTTATACTTTTTGTTTCTCAAACTTATCTAATTATCTTTTACATAAATACCAAGGCTTGCTTAGGCCAAAGCACCTAGCTAATCAATAATTAGATTTGTTTATATATATATATATATATATATATATATATATATATATATATTTCATAATATATTTTTTTATAAGGCATAAGAGTCTCTGTTTTTAAACCCTAAGTGGGTAAGTGTATTTAGTGTGCATATGTCATCAAGGTAAATATCAAGACTAAATTACTTTCACAAATTTTCTTCCTAACCCTAAAAATCGAAAAAGTTATCTTATTTTGACCAAGTGTAAGAAATCTTAATTATGATTCTCCTATTCCTTAAAATTGACTTAATTTCTTACAAAAAAATATATCAGAATATTGTTCTAACCTTTCAAAAAGTGTTTTTTATATTTTCTTTTTTTATATATATTTGTCATGTTAGAACCCTCCCCCACACCTATCTCATGCATTGTCCCCAATGTATGAAAGAAATGTATAAATGCATGAAATAAAATGAAAAAGAGGAAAGTTACCGATACACTACGTTAAAAAGACCCATAGCCGTTTCATTTACCGGCACCGATTCTAAGAAAGGTTTAAGGCGTTGACCATTTACCTTAAAGTCATTTCCATTCTTGGTGTCACTGATCTCAACTGCACCGTGTGGAAACACGGTTTTTACAACGAATGGCCCAGTCTATCTTGATTTCAATTTTCCTGGAAAAAGGTGAAGCCTAGAATTATAGAGTAAGACTTTTGTTCAGGGACAAAGGTTTTTCTTATGATGTGCTTATCATGGAAAATCTTGACTCTATCTTTAGTGATCTTAGCATTTTCATAGGCCTCATTTCTCAATTCCTCTAATTCGAAAATTTATAATTTTTGAAGGTCACCGGCCTTAGTCAAGTCAAAATTCAACTGTTTGATTGGCCATAAGGCTCGGTGCTCTAACTCAACGGGCAAGTGACAAGGTTTGCCATAGACTAACCTATATGGAGACATTCCTAGAAAGCGGTCCTGTAGGCCCATAGGGCATCTACAAGTTTGATGGACCAATCTTTTCAGTTTTGGTTCACAATTTTCTCCAAGATAAGCTTGACTTGTCTATTGGAAACCTCAACTTGCCCACTAGTTTGAGGATGATAAGATGTAGACAACTTGTGAGTTATGTCATACTTTCGCATATGAGCTTCAAAAGATCTATTGCAAAAGTGAGTGTCATTATCACTGATGATAGCACGAGGGGTTCCGAAGCGTGAAAAAATGTTCTGTTTTAAAAACTTTATGACAACTTTGTTATCATTAGTTTTACAAGGAATAGCTTCTACCCACTTGGATACATAATCCACAGTAACCAACATGTACTGGATCCCAAATGAATTAGGAAATGGATACATAGAGTCGATGCCCCGAACATCAAAGAGTTCTATTTCTAGAATTGGGTTGAGGGGCATCATATTTCGTTTTGAGATCCTTCCTACCATTTGGCATCTAGGGCACATCTTGCAGAATTCATAGGCATCATTGAACAAAGTGGGACAATAGAACCCACTTTGTAGCACTTTTTTAGTAGTCTTTGATTAAGACGAGAAAGGTGTTGTATTATGGAGTGTAAATGAGCACAAATATATGTATTCAATTAAGGAGATAAGGTTTAGAAACAACCTCGAGTGCTTAGATCACTCCACAAATGTATGAAAGATGATTAATATTCCCTTTCTTATCTCCGTTATAGCATAGGGCTATACCGAGTCGATTCTCAGGGAGAGCTAGCGATGGAAGCGTTACGGTTGGTAGTGAAGAAAAGAAAACGAAGATTCTTCTTTGCTTTAAAAGAATAAAGAATCAAATGAAAAAGAAATAAAAGAATGGGTGGAAATGTTCATGATGGAAAATGGAAAAGAAATCAAAATCAAGATTGGATTTGGACTAACAACTAAAAAGAAAAGAAAACTTTAGAAAACTTGAATGGAAGAAAACCATGACTAGCTAACCTTACTACCTTGCTAAAGACTTACTAAACTCCGTGATAGTGAATGCGTGCCTCATGTTGATTCATCGGCATAGATTTGTCTTGCGTGTTGGTCTAATTACTTTCCCACTTGGATGATGGGGGATCATTCTTGGACTTGTCTTGTAGCCTCATAGATGTCATTGGCCTACAAGATAGACTTTCAAAAATGGAATCAAAAGAGCTACACTCAAGGGATGCTAAGGAAGAAGATACAACATTCATTAAATGAAGTAAAGAAGTTGTACAACAAATAGCATATTGGTGATCCATCTCCATGTTCCATCAAGGCACTTGTTCTAGACAAGGCTCTAAATGAGGCACACATGAATCATATGGAGAATTACAACAAGATACTTGCCAAGCATGAAAGTAACCCATCGGAGAAGAGAAGATCATACACTTTGCAAGATGAAATATAACAATCACCCATGAGTTAGTAGTTAGCAAGGTTAGTGGTTAGCTAGTACATGTAGAAAAGTTAGCTACAAGCCATTACAAAAGAAAAGCAAAGCATGAATAAAATTGCAAGAAAATAAAGAAAGCAAGTAAAGAAAACAAGTACACTAGAAAATGCAAGAGTAGAGAGAAGAGAATGGATCAATCCTTGCTTCACAAGTTGTCACTCCTTGATGTACACAAGCTTTCTCTCTCTTACAAACTCTCTCTTACAGAATTTCTAGGGAGGAAGAAGATCTAGAGAGCTACAAAAATCCTAGAGAAAAACAAAAATACAAAGCTTAATCCCTAATCTCTCTCTCTTCTCTGCTCTCCCCTTTGCTCGCAGGTCCAGGTGCAGTATTTATAGGCTCAGAGAGAACTCTCCAGAAGGTGGACAGGTGGAAGAAATCTGGGGCTCAGAGGCCCCAGATCTGCCGCAGATCTGCGGCCAGGATTGGCTTTCTGCGGCTGAATCTGGTCCATTGGATCCCCGCTTTCTGTTACGAATTTGTTACGAGGTTGTTATCCACGTGGCCTTCTAGAATCTTGAGTTGTTACGTAGAATTCTCTGGATCCTAGATTCAAATTTGGGCTTTATCTTGGGCTTGGAATTAATCTCTTTAATTATTGCTAATTAAAGTGATTATTGGGCTTTTTCTCCATTAGAGTGTGGACCTGTAAAAATATAGAGAAGATGAGTAAAAATCATATATTTATTTGCAATATGCATGGGGATTATGTGGTAAAATATGCAATATTGTGTATCAATCACACCCCCACACTTATTCTTTTGCTCGTCCAGAGCAAAACAAAGAAAAAGAAAAACTATACTACCAATTTTATTACACCACTTTCGTAGGTGACACGATTGCACTGAGCGCGTGCAACAAGCCGTTAAACCTCCAGGTTACCCTAGAGGAGGAGTGTTGTCTCCTGAGGGTTTTCAGCGGATTACACCCACAAAATCCATAAAGAAAGAAGACAAATGTTAGTGTTTTGAAAATTCATTTTGAAAGAGAGACATGTTTTCGAACTATTTTTGCAAAAATATAAGTGATCTAAGGTCATAAGTCCACCTATAATCATTCTCCCTTAAACTTAGTATCTATGCAAGATCTTGTCTTCAATTAAGATAAGAATTCAAAATTGGATTGAATATTTTATCTTTCATAAAACCTAGATAGTATGCACATTATGATAGTGAAGATTTCTGGGATTTCAACTCTAACCATAAAGCCATTTATTTATATATACTTTTTTTTTCTTTTTCTCTTTTTTCTTCCCTTAATTTAGGCTTTCTAGTTCACCCATGTAACGAGCCTATAACCGATGACTCCCAAACCAGTCGGCCTTAGGGCACCAGATGAGAAAACATCCCTCGCGTTTAAGGACTCGAGTGAAAAAGGCCACGAAACTAAAGGGGATTATTTATTTCCTTTACCACTGTTAGGCGTGAATAATAATGCTTCTTGAGGCACAATTATCCAGCTTAATAAGTGATGTTTTATTTATATATATACTTTTTTTCTTTTTCTTTTTCTCTTTTTTTTTATGGCCTTTTTGGTCTTTGTTTCCATCCCAAAAATGTGTAAGTGTGAAGTGCATACTTTCTAAGGCAAAAATTCAAGATAAAAATATCTCACCAATTTTTCTTACTTAGCCTATAATTTCAAACAAGATCTATTATTTTAACTAGGTTTAAGATGTTATAATTAAGGCTTTCTTAATTTCTAAGATACATCTTAATTTTCTTAAAAATAGATCAAAACATTTGTCTCTTATTTCAAAAAGTTTTTTTTTTATTATTTATTTCTAAAAGAAGTGTAAAAGAAAGAAAATCTATTTCTAAAAGAAGTGTAAAAGAAAGAAAATCTAATTCTAAAAGAAGTTTTTTTTATTATTTATTTCTAAAAGAAGTGTAAAAGAAAGAAAATCTATTTCTAAAAGAAGTGTAAAAGAAAGAAAATCTAATTCTAAAAGAAGTGTAAAAGAAAGAAAATCTAAACAACAACCTGGCTCTCGAAGCTTCTCTCTGAAGGCTATAAATACTGCACCTGGACCTGCGAGCAAAGACTGAGCAGAGAAGAGAGAGAGATTAGGGATTAAGCTTTGTATTTTTGTTTTTCTCTAGGATTTTTGTAGCTCTCTAGATCTTCTTCCTCCCTAGAAATTCTGTAAGAGAGAGTTTGTAAGAGAGAGAAAGCTTGTGTACATCAAGGAGTGACAACTTGTGAAGCAAAGATTGATCCATTCTCTTCTCTCTACTCTTGCATTTTCTAGTGTACTTGTTTTCTTTACTTGCTTTCTTTATTTCCTTGCAATTTTATTCATGCTTTGCTTTTCTTTTGTAATGGCTTGTAGCTAACTTTTCTACATGTACTAGCTAACCACTAACCTTGCTAACTACTAACTCATGGGTGATTGCTATATTTCATCTTGCAAAGTGTATGATCTTCTCTTCTCCGATGGGTTACTTTCATGCTTGGCAAGTATCTTGTTGTAATTCTCCATATGATTCATGTGTGCCTCATTTAGAGCCTTGTCTAGAACAAGTGCCTTGATGGAACATGGAGATGGATCACCAATATGCTATTTGTTGTACAACTTCTTTACTTCATTTAATGAATGTTGTATCTTCTTCCTTAGCATCCCTTGAGTGTAGCTCTTTTGATTCCATTATTGAAAGTCTATCTTGTAGGCCAATGACATCTATGAGGCTACAAGACAAGTCCAAGAATGATCCTCCATCATCCAAGTGGGAAAGTAATTAGACCAACACGCAAGACAATTCTATGCCGATGAATCAACATGAGGCACGCATTCACTATCACGGAGTTTAGTAAGTCTTTAGCAAGGTAGTAAGGTTAGCTAGTCATGGTTTTCTTCCATTCAAGTTTTCTAAAGTTTTCTTTTCTTTTTAGTTGTTAGTCCAAATCCAATCTTGATTTTGATTTCTTTTCCATTTTCCATCATGAACATTTCCACCCATTCTTTTATTTCTTTTTCATTTGATTCTTTATTCTTTTAAAGCAAAGAAGAATCTTCGTTTTCTTTTCTTCACTACCAACCGTAACGCTTCCATCGCTAGCTCTCCCTGAGAATCGACTCGGTATAGCCCTATGCTATAACGGAGATAAGAAAGGGAATATTAATCATCTTTCATACATTTGTGGAGTGATCTAAGCACTCGAGGTTGTTTCTAAACCTTATCTCCTTAATTGAATACATATATTTGTGCTCATTTACACTCCATAATACAACACCTTTCTCGTCTTAATCAAATTTTTGGCGCCGTTGCCGGGAAGAGCAACGGATTTTCTTTAAAGTGAAGAACTAAACGAATCTTCTTCTCTGTTGCAGGTTACAGGTTGAAGAAACAGGAAACTTTGCATTGCAGTGACATATAAGTGGACCTGGGCCTCTGCTCTCGAAAGCAGAGACCAGGATCCCTCCAAATTGCCGCAAATTCTGTGTTTTTGCCGCAGAATTGCGGCAAAGAGGAGATCACTACTGACCTAATTTCTGCAGGGCTTGCTTCTCTGCAAAATACATCTGCTGCAATAATTTTTTCCTGTATTCTTCACCATACTCCTGCTTAATAATCAATAGTAAAAAATTAGTTGTTAACGTTAAAAATTGTTTAGACATTTGCACTCTAGGCACGTGTCTTTCAATTCCTTTACATTTACTGTTGAAGAGTGCTGGAGGCAAGGTACGTACGCATTGCATCTAGACTAGGACTTTCTTTGTTTGATTTAATTACGCTTTGAGTGAACCTTGTTTGTTGATATCGTACACTTGCACAAATCGATTTTAAGGGCATACCCATAAATAAGATAAGGTGGGGATTTTATCACCCCTTCCTTAGCCCGAAAACCACCATCCCCAGCACTCACAATCCCAAGCTTGTAAATAAAAACAGATAGACGTTGGCCCTAGGGACATCCGGACTCACTTAGGAGATTATCCTAAGGGGGAAAAGTGTTGGAAATTGACTTTTGTAAAATCAGTGTCTAGGAAAGGGATTGAGGGCCGAAAGCCCGAAGGTTGCTAGTTACTTAATTGAGGAACGTCTCTGACGGAAAACCTCCCACCAACCTTGCCCTTTCCTGGCTGATTAGCTTATAGTCAAAGTCTACACTAAACCTCCTATGGACGATCTAATCAGTTAGGAGTCGTCTAGGTCCAGGAATCCTAGAAGCTTGGATTGATTTTTTTCTTTTATTATTTGTTATTTTCATTTTTTCTTTTTCGCTGGTGTGATCGGTGCACGTTGTTTGTGATTGTATTTGCGAGAGTGGTTTCGTGATCCAAAATCTGCAAGACTTGATAGACTTTCTACACTTACACTTACACAACCACTTGACATTATGGAAAACAACGTCTCACTTCAAGATCGATTTTATCCGATTCGCACCTCCCTTCCATCCTGCATTCTTCTCCCCGAGCCAAAGGGAAATCACTTTGAGCTGAAACCGCAATACATTAATACACTTCCCCGATTCCATGGTCTTGAGTCTGAGGACGCGTACCTCTTTATTCATTAGTTTGAAGAGGTATGCCAAATGATGAGAATTTCCCAACTGACCGAGGATGCTGTTAGGTTACGGTTCATACCGTTTGCACTTAAGGATTTAGCTAAGAAATGGCTTTATAATCTTCCTGTCAGTTCCATATCTTCTTGGGATGATTTTGTTAAGGTCTTTCTTAAGAAATTCTATCCTATCCACAAAACAGCCCTCATGCGAAAGAATATCATGCAATTCAAGCAGGAACCAAATGAACCTTTCTGGAAGTATCTTGAGCGTTTCAAAAACCTTCTAGCCCTGTGTCCTCATCACGGCATAGAGAAATGGCATCTATGCCAGATTATCTATGACGGTCTAGATTACCAAACGAAAACCCTCCTTGAATCCATGTGTCAAGGGGAATTTTTGAAGAAAGTTGAACATCAGGGGTGGGATCTCTTTGAAACCTTAGCTGAGAAAACCATTCAGTGGGAGTCTTGTCCTGATAAATCCACTCCCACCACTTCCAGAATTGGTACACACTCCATAGAATCCTCTATAGCTGCAGAAGCCAAGATCACATAATTGATGAAGAGGATAGAACTGCTTGAGTCGAGGGGAAATTCTGTTGTCAATCAGGTCAACCCATTACCTGTCATCAACCCGGGTTGCACCTACTGTCATGACCTTAACCATGTCTTTGAGGAGTGTCCATTATATCAGCCCCAATCATTTCAGGAGAACATGAATGCAGCATTTACCAGACATCCATACTCCAACACATACAATTCAGGATGGCAGAACCATCAAAATTTTTCATGGAGTCAGTCTGGTCCTGAACATCATATGCCACCACTTCCACATCCATATAATGCTCAGTCTCACCCATCCAGTTTCAATCAGAATTTACTGTATGTTCATCCATCCCAAAGTCCACCACAGTCATATCAGAACTCACCACCACTCTACCAATCACAATTCCAGTCTCCATATCATCAACATCCACCCCAGAATAATTCAGAAATATCAGAGTTGAGGAAAATGTTAGAAACCTTTACAAAGAATTATCAACAGGATATGAAAAAGTTCAGGTCCAAATTGGGCAATTGGCTAATTCAGTAAATGAAAGACAAAATGGAATGTTCCCAAACCAGCCATTGTCAAATCCCAAACATCACTTCCCTTTGAATAAAGTGGAAGATTCAGGACCCAGTCAATGTCATGCTATTCATACCCTGAGATCTGGAAAACAAGTCAACAATAGGGTTTCTAGTCCACCATCTCATTTTGTACAAAAGCCAACACCTCCTGTCCCAATGCAACCAACTTCTGACAAACCATCTTCTAGTACAGAGCCATCCACTTCAAAAGCCAAGGGTAAAGAAAAGGTAGATGAGCAACCCTATAAGCCTGTTGTACCATTTCCAAATAGGCTTAAGAATCCCAAGACAAATGCTCACATGGAGAAGATAAAAGAAATGTTCAATAAGGTCCAAATCAATGTCCCTCTTCTTGATGCCATACAACAAGTGCCATCATATGCCAAATTCTTAAAGGAAATGTGCACCAAGAAGAGGAAGACCCAAGTCCCTAAGAAAGTCTTCCTAGCATCATCCATCACTGAGTTGCTCACTGGTCCAATTCCAGTAAAATACAAAGATCCAAGGAGCCCCACCATTTCATGCATCATAGGACAGACTACCATAAATAGGGCACTTCTTGATTTAGGGGCCAGCATCAATCTCCTACCTTTTTCTGTGTACCAACAATTGGGGTTAGGTGATCTCTGTCCTACCCAAATGACTATCCAATTGGCTGATCGCTCTGTCACTAGACCCAAGGGGGAAATTCACGATGTCCTTGTCAAAGCTGGGGAATTCATTTATCCTGTTGACTTTGTAGTCCTTGAAACAAAACCTGTGTCAAATTCCAATCAAAGGGCTCAAATTCTTGTCATTTTGGGACGACCATTCCTGGCTACTGCAAATGCCATCATTAATTGCCGGAATGGATCAATGAGGTTGACCTTTGGTAATATGATGCATGAATTCAATGTCTTCCACACACAGCCTCGTAAAACACAAGATCAAACATTTGAGGTTAGCTTCATGAGTAACAATTGTGAGGAAGAAGGTGAAGATCCAAAAGATGAGTCACAATCTTGTGATTCTCTTATCCGAGTACCCTTTCAAAAGGGGAAAGTTGATTTGGACATTTTTACCTTCAATGAACCAACTGTGACTGTATCCGAACCTCCGATTGATATATCCTTTGAAGACCTGTTTGCTGATGAGATCA
Organism: Agave tequilana; assembly: GCA_038442645.1. Taxonomy (NCBI): domain Eukaryota; kingdom Viridiplantae; phylum Streptophyta; class Magnoliopsida; order Asparagales; family Asparagaceae; genus Agave; species Agave tequilana. Next base: position 65,257 of record JAVJIF010016873.1, on the reverse strand, counting down.
TGTATCTAGATAAGTCAACTCGGGGTAGGTTAGCTGATTGTCCACTTCCAGATGTTGATCTTAGTTTTGAAAAATTATATGGAGAAGAGCTGAAATTCCTTGACATTGGAAGTGATGAGATTCTGAGTGAGAGTGGTGATAAGGAATTTGTTTGTGAACAATGTGGTGGAATGAGTGTGAATGATAATAATAAAAAATTGAATCTGGAAATACCTAAGGCTACAATAATTCAAACCGTTCCCAATTGAACTCACGAAAGCAGACGCATTGGAATGATGGGAAACGGGCCAGAGGAAAGCGACCAAAAGCCTAGGTAATAGTTACACTTGTATATACTCTTTGTAAATAATTTTTTGCACTTTCTTGTAAATAAAAAGTTTCTTACCTCTTACTTGTTTCATGCATACATATATCATGATGCATTGAGGACAATGCATGAAATAAGTGTGGGGGAGGGTTTACTAACATAGAGTTTTTAGATTTTTTTTTCTTTTACACTTAACATAGGATTTTTCATTTTCTTTTTAGGTTGTTTCTTTTTATTTTTAGGATTTTCATTTTCTTTTTAGGTTTTTTTTTCTTTCTTTTTAGATTTTATCTTCTTAGTAGATTTTCTATTTTCTTTTAGATTTTACTTTTTCTTTTAGAAATAAAAAAATATAATTAAAAAAAATAAAAACTTTTTGAAATAAGAGACAAAGTTTTGATCTATTTTTAAGAAAATTAAGATGTATCTTAGAAATTAAGAAAGCCTTAATTATGACATCTTAAACCTAGTTGAAATTATAGATCTTGTTTAAAATTATAGGCTAAGTAAGTAAAATTGGTGAGATATTTTTATCTTGAATTTTTACCTTAGATAAATATGCACTTTACACTTACACAATTTTTGGGATGGAGACAAAGACCAAAAATGCCATAAAAATAAAAAAAAAGAAAAAAAGAAAAAAAATATATATAAATAAAACATCACCTATTAAGCTAGATAAATGTGCCTCAAGAAGCATGATTATTCACGCCTAACGGTGGTAAAGGAAATAAATAATCCCCTTTAGTTTTGTGGCCTTTTTTACTCGAGACCTTAAACCCGAGGGATGTTTTCTCATCTGGTGCCCTAAGACCGTCTGGTTTGGGAGTCATCGGTTAAAGGCTCGTTACAAGGGTAAACTAGAAAGCCTAAACTAAGGGAAGAAAAAAAAACAGAAGAATATATATATATATATATAAATAAATGGCTTGATGGTTGGAGTTGAAATCCCAGAAATTTTCACTGAGCACGGTGTGCATATTATCTAGGTTTTATGAAAGATAAAGTATTCAATCCAATTTTGAATTCTTACCTTAATTGAAGACAAGATCTTGCATAGAGACTAAGTTTAAGAAAGAATGATTATAGGTGGACTTATGACCTAAGATCACTTATATTTTTGCAAAAATAGTTCAAAAACATGTCTCTCTTTCAAAATGGATTTTCAAAACACTAACATTTGTCTTCTTTCTTTATTGATTTTGTGGGTGCAATCCGCTGAAAACCCTCAGGAGACAACACTCCTCCTCTAGGGTAACCTAGAGGTTTAACGGCTTGTTGCACACGCTCAGTGCAATCGTGTCACCTACGAAAGTGGTGTAATAAAATTGGTAGTATAGTTTTTTCTTTTCTTTGTTTTGCTCGGGACGAGCAAAAGAATAAGTGTGGGGGTGTGATTGATACACAATATTGCATATTTTACCACATAATCCCCATGCATATTGCAAATAAATATATGATTTTTTACTCATCTTCTCTATATTTTTACAGGTCCACAACTGAAATGAGAGAAAGCCCAATAATCACTTTAATTAGCAATAATTAAAGAGATTAATTTCAAGCCCAAGATAAAGCCTAAATTTGAATCCAGGATCCAGAGAATTCTACGTAACAACTCAAGATTCTAGAAGACCACGTGGATAACAACCTCGCAACAAACCTGTACCAGAAAATCTGGGCTCAACGGCCCAGATTTTGCCGCAAAATCCAAGGATTTCCCGCCAAATTGCGGCAAAGATAAGGTTGTTGGATCCCGGATTTTGCGCCAACAACCTGGCTCTCGAAGCTTCTCTCTGAAGGCTATAAATACTGCACCTGGACCTGCGAGCAAAGACTGAACAGAGAAGAGAGAGAGATTAGGGATTAAGCTTTGTATTTTTGTTTTTCTCTAGGATTTTTGTAGCTCTCTAGATCTTCTTCCTCCCTAGAAATTCTGTAAGAGAGAGTTTGTAAGAGAGAGAAAGCTTGTGTACATCAAGGAGTGACAACTTGTGAAGCAAGGATTGATCCATTCTCTTCTCTCTACTCTTGCATTTTCTAGTGTACTTGTTTTCTTTACTTGCTTTCTTTATTTTCTTGCAATTTTATTCATGCTTTGCTTTTCTTTTATAATGGCTTGTAGCTAACTTTTCTACATGTACTAGCTAACCACTAACCTTGCTAACTACTAACTCATGGGTGATTGCTATATTTCATCTTGCAAAGTGTATGATCTTCTCTTCTCCGATGGGTTACTTTCATGCTTGGCAAGTATCTTGTTGTAATTCTCCATATGATTCATGTGTGCCTCATTTAGAGCCTTGTCTAGAACAAGTGCCTTGATGGAACATGGAGATGGATTACCAATATGCTATTTTTTGTACAACTTCTTTACTTCATTTAATGAATGTTGTATCTTCTTCCTTAGCATCCCTTGAGTGTAGCTCTTTTGATTCCATTATTGAAAGTCGATCTTGTAGGCAATCTATGAGGCTACAAGACAAGTCCAAAAATGATCCCCCATCATCCAAGTGGGAAAGTAATTAGACCAACACGCAATACGCAAGTTGGAAAGTAATTCCTCGGTCAGTTGGGAAATTCTCATCATTTGGCATACCTCTTCAAACTCACGAATAAAGAGGTACGCGTCCTCAGACTCAAGACCATGGAATCGGGGAAGTGTATTAATGTATTGCGGTTTCAGCTCAAAGTGATTTCCATTTGGCTCGGGGAGAAGAATGCTGGATGGAAGGGAGGTGCGAATCGGATAAAATCGATCTTGAAGTGAGACGTTGTTTTCCATAATGTCAAGTGGTTGTGTAAGTGTAAGTGTAGAAAGTCTATCAAGTCTTGTAGAATTAGAATCTCGGAACCACTCTCGCAAATACAATCACAAACAACGTGCACCGATCACACCAACGAAAAAGAAAAAATGAAAATAACAAACAATAAAAGAAAAAATCAATCCAAGCTTCTAGGATTCCTTGACCTAGACGACTCCTAACTGATTAGATCGTCCACGGGAGGTTTAGTGTAGACTTTGACTATAAGCTAATCAGCCAGGGAAGGGCAAGGTTGGTGGGTGGTTTTCCGTCAGAGACGTTCCTTAATTAAGTAACCAACAACCTTCGGGCTTTCGGCCCTCAATCCCTTTCCTAGACACTGATTTTATAAAAGTCAATTTTCAACACTTTTCCCCTTAGGATAATCTCCTACGTGAGTCCGAGATGTCCCTAGGGCCAACGTCTAGCAATTTTTAATTAGAAGCTTAGGATTGTGAGTGCTGGGGAAAATGATTTTCGGGCTAAGGAAGAGGTGATAAAATCCCCACCTTATCTTTTTTATGGGATTTGCCCTTAGAATCAATTCGTGCAAGTGTACGATATCAACAAACAAGGTTCACTCAAAGCTTAATTAAATCAAACAAAGAGTGTGTCCTAGTCTATATGCTATGCTTACGTACCTTGCCTCCAGCACTCTTCAACAGTAAAAGTAAAGGAATTGAAAGACACGTGCCTAGAATGCAAATGTCTAAACAATTTTTAACGTTAACAACCAATTTTTTACTGTTGATTATTAAGCAGGAGTACGGTGAAGAATACAGGAAACAATTATTGCAGCAGATGTATTTTGCAGAGAAGCAAGCCCTGCAGAAATTAGGTCAGTAGTGATCTCCTCTTTGCCGCAATTCTGCGACAAAAACCCAGAATTTGCGGTAAATTGGAGGGATCCTGGTCTCTGCTTTCGAGAGCAGAGGCCCAGGTCCACTTATATGTCACTGCAATGCAAAGTTTCCTGTTTCTTCAACCTGTAACCTGCAACAGAGAAGAAGATTCGTTTAGTTCTTCACTTTAAACCTAAAACGTTGCTCTCCCCGGCAACGGCGCCAAAAAATTTGATTAAGACGAGAAAGGTGTTGTATTATGGAGTGTAAATGAGCACAAATATATGTATTCAATTAAGGAGATAAGGTTTAGAAACAACCTCGAGTGCTTAGATCACTCCACAAATGTATGAAAGATGATTAATATTCCCTTTCTTATCTCCGTTATAGCATAGGGCTATACCGAGTCGATTCTCAGGGAGAGCTAGTGATGGAAGCGTTACGGTTGGTAGTGAAGAAAAGAAAACGAAGATTCTTCTTTGCTTTAAAAGAATAAAGAATCAAATGAAAAAGAAATAAAAGAATAGGTGGAAATGTTCATGATGAAAAATGGAAAAGAAATCAAAATCAAGATTGGATTTGGACTAACAACTAAAAAGAAAAGAAAACTTTAGAAAACTTGAATGGAAGAAAACCATGACTAGCTAACCTTACTACCTTGCTAAAGACTTACTAAACTCCGTGATAGTGAATGCGTGCCTCATGTTGATTCATCGGCATAGATTTGTCTCCTTAATTGAATACATATATTTGTGCTCATTTATACTCCATAATACTCCATAATACACTATTCTTTCTCAATCAAATTTTTGGCGCCGTTGCCGGGGAGAGCAACGTTTTTGGTTTAAAGTGAAGAACTAAACGAATTTCTTCTTTGTTGCAGGTTACAGGTTGAAGAAATAGGAAAATTTGCATTGCAGTGATATATAAGTGGACCTGGGCCTCTGCTCTAGAAAGCAGAGACCAGGATCCCTCTGAATTGCCGCAGAATCGCGGCAAAAGCCGCAGATCTGCGGCAAGGAGGAGTGAACTCCTAACAATTTTTCTGCAGGGTCTTCAGCTTTGCAAAATACAGCTGCTGCAATAATTCTTTTCCTGTATGCTTCACCATACTCCTGCTAAATAAACAACAGTAAAAAATTTGGTTGAAACGTTAAAAATTGATTAGACATTTGCATTTCTAGGCACGTGTCTTTTCAATTCATTTACTTTTACTGTTGAAGAGTGCTGGATGCAAGGTACGTAAGCATTGCATGTAGACTAGGAATCATCTCTTGCTTGATTTTCATGCTTTGAGTGAATTCTAGTTATATTTCTTGTACACTTGCACAATTCAATTTTAAGGGCATAACCCATAAATAAGATAAGGTGGGGATTTTATCACCTCTTCCTTAGCCCGAAAATCATTTTTCCAAGCACTCACTAACCCAAGCCTAATTTAATAAAAAAATAGACGTTGGCCCTAGGGACATCTCGGACTCATTTAGGAGATTATCCTAAGGGGAAAAGTGTTGGAAATTGACTCTTGTAAAATCAGTGTCTAGGAAAGGGATTGAGGGCCGAAAGCCCGAAGGTTGCTGGTTACTTAATTAAGGAACGTCTCTGACGGAAAACCTCCCAACAACCTTGACCTTTCCTGGCTGATTAGCTTGTAGTCAAAGTCTACACTAAACCTCCTGTGGACGATCTAATCAGTTAGGAGTCGTCTAGGTCATAGGTCTACCCTAACTTAGGTTAGAATTTTTTTTCTTCTTGATTGTTTAATTGTTTGTTTCTTTTTGTTTGTTTTTCATTGTGTGATATGGCATTCAACAATTCTTTCCATCCTAATAATAATCCATATTTCACACAAACTTCATTCTATTCGGATAATTCCAACCCGGTGTTTACAATATGCACCAACCAAATACACCGGGTTGGCCTTATCCGAATCAATATGACCCATACCCCCCATCTAATAATTATAATTTCCATAATAATTTCAACTCTTCACCGAGTAATTGGGGATTCACGTACCCCGAGTCAAATTTTCAACATCCTTGTCCACCATATTCACCTTGTCCACAGTATTCATTTCCCGATTCCGCTTCATATACTCCTTTTTCTGAACAACCAATTGAAGAAAAATCTGAGTTATTAAAGAGTATAGAAGCCAATTTACAGAGAGTCGAGCAAAAACTTCAAGAACCATTTGCCTCTCCAATTTCACCATATTTTCAAGAGTCTTACTCAGTTCCACCTTTTCCTAATGAACAACCATTTGTCATGGAAACGAGTAAAGATCTCTTGTGTGAGTCCACTCTTCCATCACCACACATTTGTGACTCACATTATTCACAAACTTTCCAAAGTCAAGATTCTTATACTCCCATTCTAGAGCAGCCATTTGTAGACATATCACGTTTAGAAAAGAGTATAAACATCTTGCAAGAGTCTTTGTTACAATATCAAGCAACACGTGCCGAGTCTTTCAATAAGGTGGATGAACAATTGAGTCAATTGGTTAACATCTATAGGAATGAGGAAACTCTATCTTATCAACCTTTGACAAATTCAATTATGCCACACTCTATTGATATGACCCAAGACTCTTGTCATTTTGGAAATCCAGATTCAATTTCAGCACACTCATCTGAACTTGTCCAAACTTCAAATCCCATTGACATTTTGGCAAGTTTTCCATTTCCTGAAATTGAACTTAAACATGAATATGATCCTGAACTTCCACTTGATGATTCAATTTTCCTTCCTGATTCAATTATGACTCCGGTGTCTTCACATGATTTCACTTCATTTCCCGAGTCAGTATTGGATCCAGTGCCAGTCCATTTTGAAATTGAATCACAAATCTTTGATGATCATACTGAACTTGACCAATTCCATACTTTTGAAAGTCCCATTGATAAATTGGCAAGTTCCCATTTTTGTGGAATTGAACTACATGAGGAATGTGATCTTGAACCCCAACTTCGTGATTCAATCCTTTTTCCTGATTCAATAATGACTCCGGTAACTTTACCTGACTGCAATATTTTCCCAGAGTCGACATTGGATCCTTTCCCAATTCATAATGAAGTTGAATCACCCATCTTAGAGGATCATGTTGAACTTGACCAATTCTATACTTTTGAAAATTCCATTGACAAATTGGCAAGTTTTCCATTTTTTGAACTCCATGAGGAATGTGACCTTGATTCTCACAATCTCTTTACTTCTGAAACTGATTGTACAATTCTAGCAGAAGATGTTGACCTTAGTTTTGAAGAATTGTATGGCGACGAGCTTGAATTTCTTAATATTGGAAGTAAAGAGATATCACCTATAGTAGGTCACATTCCATCATTGGAAAATGATTGTGGACTTGAGCTTCATTTTCTTGACTTGGACCCAATTCCTGAACTCACTTCGACTCTTGAACCTTTACTTGACTTAATTCACCTTCCTGAGTCGGTATTAGTTCTTGTCTTTCCTGAGTCCAAGTCAACCGTTCTATCATTTCATACACCATTCTGGGACAAGGTAGTTGACAAATTTGACTCCGAAATTAGTTATGGAAAATGGAAATTAGATGGGGTTAAATACTTAATAAAAATCCTTCATGGATTTATCTTTTTAGTAGGTTATATTCATGACATTATGGTGGGTTCCTCAAAACCCAAAGAAAAGTTGATTGGGCCATGTTTCGTGGACCAATCAGACCACCACCGGAACCACCACCTTAAGGTAATTTTTTCCTTCCCTCTTCATTTTTGTTTCATGCATACATATATCATGATGCATTGAGGACAATGCATGAAATAAGTGTGGGGGAGGGTTTACTAACATAGAGTTTTTAGATCTTCTTTCTTTTACACTTCTTTTAGAAAATAAACAAAAATAATAATAAAAAAATATAAAAATAGAAACTTTTTGAAATAAGAGACAAAGTTTTGATCTATTTTTAAGAAAATTAAGATGTATCTTAGAAATTAAGAAAGCCTTAATTATGACATCTTAAAGCTAGTTGAAATAATAGATCTTGTTTGAAATTATAGGCTAAGTAAGTAAAATTGGTGAGATATTTCTATCTTGAATTTTTTGCCTTAGATAGTATGCACTTCACACTTACACATTTTTGGGATGGAAATAAAGACCAAAAATGCCATAAAAAAAAGAAAAAAAATTATAAATAAAACATCACCTATTAAGCTGGATAAATGTGCCTCAAGAAGCATGATTATTCACGCCTAACGGTGGTAAAGGAAATAAATAATCCCCTTTAGTTTTGTGGCCTTTTTTACTCGAGACCTTAAACCCGAGGGATGTTTTCTCATCTGGTGCCCTAAGACCGTCTGGTTTGGGAGTCATCGGTTAAAGACTCGCTACAAGGGTAAACTAGAAAGCCTAAACTAAGGGAAGAAAAAAAAAAACAGAAAAATATATATATAAATATATATAAATAAATGGCTTTATGGTTAGAGTTGAAATCCCAGAAATTTTCACTGAGCACGGTGTGCATACTATCTAGGTTTTATGAAAGATAAAATATTCAATCCAATTTTGAATTCTTACCTTAATTGAAGACAAGATCTTGCATAGAGACTAAGTTTAAGGAAGAATGATTATAGGTGGACTTATGACCTAAGATCACTTATATTTTTGCAAAAATAGTTCAAAAACATGTCTCTCTTTCAAAATGCATTTTCAAAACACTAACATTTGTCTTCTTTCTTTATGGATTTTGTGGGTGTAATCCGCTGAAAACCCTCAGAAGACAACACTCCTCCTTTAGGGTAACCTAGAGGTTTAACGGCTTGTTGCACGCGCTCAGTGCAATCGCGTCACCTGCGAAAGTGGTGTAATAAATTTGTAGTATAGTTTTTCTTTTCTTTTTCTTTGTTTTGCTCGGGACGAGCAAAAGAATAAGTGTGGGGGTGTGATTGATACACAATATTGCATATTTTACCACATAATCCCCATGCATATTGCAAATAAATATATGATTTTTACTCATCTTCTCTATATTTTTACAGGTCCACACTCTAATGGAGAAAAGGCCCAAAAATCACTTTAATTAGCAATAATTAAAGAGATTAATTCCAAGCCCAAGATAAAGCCCAAGTTTAAATCCATGATCCAGAGAATTCTACGTAACAACTCAAGATTCTAGAAGGCCACGTGGATAACAACCTCGTAACAAATTCGTAACAGAAAGCGAGGATCCAACGGACCAGATTGAGCCGCAGAAACCCAATCCCAGCCGCAGATCTGCGGCAGATCTGGGGCCTCTGAGCCCCAGATTTCTTCCACCTGTCCACCTTCTGGAGAGTTCTCTCTGAGCCTATAAATACTGCACCTGGACCTGCGAGCAAAGGGAGAGCAGAGAAGAGAGAGAGATTAGGGATTAAGCTTTGTATTTTGTTAGTTTTTCTCTAGGATTTTTGTAGCTCTCTAGATCTTCTTCCTCCCAAGAAATTCTGTAAGAGAGAGTTTGTAAGAGAGAGAAAGCTTGTGTACATCAAGGAGTGACAACTTGTGAAGCAAGGATTGATCCATTCTCTTCTCTCTACTCTTGCATTTTCTAGTGTACTTGTTTTCTTTACTTGCTTTCTTTATTTTCTTGCAATTTTATTCATGCTTTGTTTTGCTTTTCTAATGGCTAGTAGCTAATTCTTTCTTCTCATGGCTAGCTAACAACTTACCTTGCTAACTACTAACTCATGGGTGATTGCTATCTTTAATCTTGCAAAGTGTATGATCTTCTCTTCTCCGATGGGTTACTTTCATGCTTGGCAAGTATCTTGTTGTAATTCTCTATATGATTCATGCGTGCCTCATTTAGAGCCTTGTCTAGAACAAGTGCCTTGATGGAACATGGAGATGGATCACCAATATGCTATTTGTTGTACAACTTCTTTACTTCATTTAATGAATGTTGTATCTTCTTCCTTAGCATCCCTTGAGTGTAGCTCTTTTGATTCCATTATTGAAAGTCTAATTTGTAGGCCAATGACATCTATGAGGCTACAAGACAAGTCCAAGAATGATCACCCGTCATCCAAGTGGGAAAGTAATTAGACCAACACGCAAGACAAATCTATGCCGATGAATCAACATGAGGCACGCATTCACCATCACGGAGTTTAGTAAGTTTTTAGCAAGGAAGTAAGGTTAGCTAGCCATGGTTTTCTTCACCTTTAAAGTCTTCTTCAAGTTTTCATTCTTTTAGTTTTAGTTCCAAAGCAAATCTCTTCTTGATTTCTTTTCCGATTATTTCCATCATGAACATATCCACCAATTCTTTCATTCTTTTTTCCATGATTCTTTTATTCTTTTAAAGCAAAGAAGAATCTTCGTTTTATATCTTCACTACCTATCGTAAAGCTTCCATCGCGAGCTCTCCCTGAGAATCGACTCGGTATAGCCCTATGCTATAACGGAGATAGGAAAGGGTACATTAATCATCTTAAATACATTTGTGGAGTGATCTAAGCACTTGAGGTTGTTTCTAAACCTTATCTCTTTTCATTGAATATATTTTGTGTGCTCATTTATACTCCATAATACGAGTGGAAATGTTCATGATGGAAAATGGAAAAGAAATCAAAATCAAGATTGGATTTGGACTAACAACTAAAAAAAAAAAAACTTTAGAAAACTTGAATGGAAGAAAACCATGACTTGCTAACCTTACTACCTTGCTAAAGACTTACTAAACTCCGTGATAGTGAATGCGTGCCTCATGTTGATTCATCGGCATAGATTTGTCTTGCGTGTTGGTCTAATTACTTTCCCACTTGGATGATGGGGGATCATTCTTGGACTTGTCTTGTAGCCTCATAGATGTCATTGGCCTATAAGATAGACTTTCAATAATGGAATCAAAAGAGCTACACTCAAGGGATGCTAAGGAAGAAGATACAACATTCATTAAATGAAGTAAAGAAGTTGTACAACAAATAGTATATTGGTGATCCATCTCCATGTTCCATCAAGTCACTTGTTCTAGACAAGGCTCTAAATGAGGCACACATGAATCATATGGAGAATTACAACAAGATACTTGCCAAGCATGAAAGTAACCCATCGGAGAAGAGAAGATCATACACTTTGCAAGATGAAATATAGCAATCACCCATGAGTTAGTAGTTAGCAAGGTTAGTGGTTAGCTAGTACATGTAGAAAAGTTAGCTACAAGCCATTACAAAAGAAAAGCAAAGCATGAATAAAATTGCAAGAAAATAAAGAAAGCAAGTAAAGAAAACAAGTACACTAGAAAATGCAAGAGTAGAGAGAAGAGAATGGATCAATCCTTGCTTCACAAGTTGTCACTCCTTGATGTACACAAGCTTTCTCTCTCTTACAAACTCTCTCTTACAGAATTTCTAGGGAGGAAGAAGATCTAGAGAGCTACAAAAATCCTAGAGAAAAACAAAAATACAAAGCTTAATCCCTAATCTCTCTCTCTTCTCTGCTCTCCCCTTTGCTCGCAGGTCCAGGTGCAGTATTATAGGCTCAGAGAGAACTCTCCAGAAGGTGGACAGGTGGAAGAAATCTGGGGCTCAGAGGCCCCAGATCTGCCGCAGATCTGCGGCCAGGATTGGCTTTCTGCGGCTGAATCTGGTCCGTTGGATCCCCGCATTCTGTTACGAATTTGTTACGAGGTTGTTATCCACGTGGTGTAACGCCCCGATCCTAAGGATACGGAGACGTTATGGCGACGCATATACGCGAGGAAAATACCCCACATATATACGCTACTGTTCAGCTGCCATTTTCTTCCTGTTATTCATTGCTATCATGTGTAGTCTTATATGTATTATTGCAGTAGTCCTTGATTATTATAGTTCTGATTATAGCTTGTTCAGGTTACATTTTAGGCTTAGCGTATATACGTGGGGTATTTTCCTCGCGTATATGCGTCGCCATAACGTCTCCGTATCCTTAGGATCGGGGCGTTACACGTGGCCTTCTAGAATCTTGAGTTGTTACGTAGAATTCTCTGGATCCTGGATTCAAATTTGGGCTTTATCTTGGGCTTGGAATTAATCTCTTTAATTATTGCTAATTAAAGTGATTATTGGGCTTTTTCTCCATTAGAGTGTGAACCTGTAAAAATATAGAGAAGATGAGTAAAAATCATATATTTATTTGCAATATGCATGGGGATTATGTGGTAAAATATGCAATATTGTGTATCAATCAGTCTTGCGGGGACCAAAGTGTCCACTGCATGCAAGTTCGTGACAAAAAGATAGAACACTCTTAACCTCCTCATCGGTAATGCATCTCCTAATAATTTGGTCAGAACAGTACTTAAAAAGATACGGTTCCTCTCAAAAGAAATACCGGACTTGGAATAAGAACCGGTGTACATCAGTTTTGGACCAATGAGACAGAGTTTGGTTTGTGACTAAGTAATTCACTATATCAGCAAACCAAGGTTCCCTAGAGATAGATAAGAGATATTCATCATAAAAATCCTCATTTATGGGTAATTCGTTGCATGGAGAATTAGGGATCTGCGAGAGATAATCAGCAACGATATTTTCTACGCCTTTTTTTTATCTCGAATCTCAAGATCGGATTCTTGAAGAAGGAGGATCCAACAAATGAGTCGGGCCTTGGCATCCTTCTTCATCATGAGGTACCTAAGCGCAGAATGATCGGTGAAAATGGTGGTTTTGGACCCTAGTAGGTAGGGATGAAATTTCTCTAAGGAAAACACTACTGCCAAGAATTCCTTCTCAGTAGTAGTGTAGTTCAATTGAGCATCGTTGAGAGTCCTACTAGAGTAGTAAATCATATGTTGCTTGTTATCAGTGTGTTGTCCTAAGACAGCGCCTATGGCAAAATTGATAGCATCGCACATGATTTCAAACGGCTTAGACCAATCCGGTGCAGATATGATTGGTGCAGAAATAAGCTCTCTCTTAAGCTTCTCCCAAGAGTTTATGCATTCAGCATCGAAAGTGAAGGACACATCCTTAACTAACAGATTAGTCAAGGGCCTAGCAATTTTGCTAAAATCCTTGATAAATCATCGGTAGAAACCAGCGTGTCCTAAGAAGGATCTAATGTCCTTAACGTATTTAGGCATGGGAAGCTTAGCAATAACCTCGATTTTGGCTCTATCCACTTCAATTCCTTTCATGGAGATTTCATGACCCAAGACAATTCCATGTTTTATCATGAAGTGGCATTTCTCCCAGTTCAGTGTCAGATTTTTCTCAGCACAACGTTGGAGGACGAGTTCTAAATAGTGGAGATATTAAGTGAATGAATCTCCGTAGATGGAGAAATCATCCATAAAGATCTCTAAGAATCGTTCTACCATATCAAAGAAAAGACTTAACATGCAACGTTGAAACGTTGCTGGGGCATTGCATAAGCCGAAGGGCATTCGACGATAAGCAAATGTCCCAAATGGACATGTAAACGTAGTCTTTTCTTGGTCCTCAGGAGCGATAGGGATCTAGTTATACCCCAAGTAACCGTCCAAGAAACAGTAATACTCGTGATCCGCCAAACGTTCAAGCATTTGATCAATGAAGGGAAGTGGAAAATGGTCCTTATGAGTTGCAGCATTCAGCTTCCTATAGTCGATGCAAACTCGGATCTTCGTGGGAAGTCGAGTTTGAACCAACTCTTTGTTCTCGTTTTCCACTACGGTGAAACCAGATTTCTTTGGAACCGCGTGGACAGGACTCACCCATTGGCTATCAGAAATGGGATAAATTATCCTATTGTCTAAGAGTTTTATGACTTCAGCATGAACAGCCTCTTGCATTATAGGGTTTAACCTATGCTGCGGGTCTCTTTTAGGTGCGGCGTCTTCATTGAGATGAATGCGATGTTGAACGATGGTCGGACTTAATCCCTCGATATCGGTCATAGTCTACCCAATGGCTTCCCTATGTTTTCTTAGAATAGCTTTCAGATCTTCTTCTTCCCCATCATTTAAATGGGAGGCAATGATGACAGGAAAGGTCTCTTGTTCGCCTAGATAGGCGTACTTGAGATGCGCAGGTAAGGCTTTCAATTCTAAGGAAGAGGAAGGCTCACTGGAAAGACTAGTCAAATCTGTTGGCTCCATTATTGGTGAAATAGGGTGCGAGGCCCAATTCATAGCAGAATCTACAACCTGATCAAGATTAAGGTCGTCAGACTCTAACCCGAAGTCACACTATGTTTCTAATTCCAATTCTTCCCATGTTCACTTGTCAAGTTCTCAATTAGGTTGACTTCAAATGTTTGGTCCTCGATATCGCGGGGTTGCTTTCCTAGATTGAAGACGTTGACTTCTCTAGTTATATCCCCAAAGGTTAACCTCATAGACCCATTCCTACAATTGATGATGGCATTAGTAGTAGCAAGGAATGGTCGCCCTAGGATAATAGGAGTTTGAGCCCTATGATTGGAGTTGGACACAGGTTGTGTCTCCAGAACTATGAAATCGACAGGGTAAATGAACTCTCCTTCCCAGATCAGGACATCATTAATCTCCCCTTTTGGAACTTTTACTGAACGGTCAGCCAGTTGGATGGTGACTCGAGTTGGAATAAGATCGCCCAACCCGAGTTGTTGATAAACTGAGAATGGAAGCAAGTTGATACTTGCCCCAAGTCAAGAAGTGCATGACTAATCTCGGCTTGTCCTATTGTGCAGGCAATGGTGGGACTACCTGGATCCTTGTACTTGATAGGGATCGGATCCGATAGTAGCTCACTAATGTTAGTGGCTAAGAAGACCTTTTTTGGTACATTAGTCTTTCTCTTCTTGGTGCACATGTCCTTAAGAAACTTAGCATAGGAAGGGACTTATTGGATGTCATCAAGAAGTGGCACATTTATTTTCACTTGGTTAAATATCTCAATTATCTTGTATATGTGTGGGTTTTGCTTGTTGTTTTTCAACCTATTAGGATATGGTACTATAGGCTGGTGCACCTGGCTGACTGACTTATCTTTTTCAGATTCGTTAGAATTGAAAAGTTTTGGATTAGATGAGGTGGATGCCTGATTGTGGTTGTGCTGAATGGGATTGGTTGGTGTTGACACTTGATTATCAACTCTCTTTCTTGACCTCAATGTATGAACAGCATTACATTGATTCAATGAATGATCCTCAGCCAAATGAGCTTGTTGAGAATTCCTCGGATTGGTTATTGGCTGACTAGACAGGGTACCCTTCTGTCTCTCATTCTGTGGATTGGCTAGTTGACTCATTTGGACCTCTAATCTCTGGATAGTTTGCATAAGAGAATCTTGGTTTTTCATATATCTTTTTATGTTTCTTTCAAAGTCAGTCATTCTCCTTTCTAGTTGAGGATTCTGGAAGGAGGATTGTGGAGCTTGGTTGGGAAAATTCTGTTGATAATGTGAAAAATTAGGTGGATGGTTGGGAGAATTATTATGGAAATTGGAGAAGTTGGGTTGATGGTTGGAAGAATTATTACCATGATGGAAGTGGCTAGCATGATTTGATCGTGAATGGTCAGAGTTATTTTGGCTCCATGAGAAATTAGGGTGATTTCTCCAGCCGGGATTGTACGTTGGTACGTAAGGATTGTTGTTCGGCCTTGAAAAGGCCGCATTCATTGGTTCATGGTAGGGTTGCTGAGCCTAAAACACAGGGCATTCCTCGAACACATGATTTATGGCTTGACAGTAAGTGCAGCCCGGAGTTGGAAATTAGTTTGGGCTGACTTAATTGACTGGACTTGGTTCCTTCATTTCTAGAGCTTCCAGTCTTCTAGCTAGATTAGCTAACTTAACCTCATTAGCGATGGATGATTCGATAGAATGGAGACCTCCTTTTGAAGAGATGGAGTTGGGATTCCTAGAGGTCTCACTAGTGGGTTCCCATTGGATGGTCTTCTCAACTAGATTTTCATACAAATCCCATCCTTCATTTTCATCCTTCTGCAAGAAACCCCCTTGGCACATACTTTCTAAGAGGGTTTTGGTGTAATAGTCTAAACCGTCATAAAGAATTTGGCATTGTCACCATTTCTCTATTCCATCATGTGGACATTCGACAAGGAGGTCTTTAAAGCGTTCAAAGTACCTCCAGAACGGTTCACAAGGTTCTTGCTTGAATTGCATGATCGTCTTCCTAATGAGAGCGATTTTATGAATTAGATAGAATTTCTTCAAGAAGACCTTGATGAAACCATCCCAAGATGTGATAGAACGGCTGCTAAGCTGTAGAGCCACTTCTTTGCTAGGCCCTTAAGTGCGAAAGGGACAAATCTCAACCTAATAGCATCGTCTACAAGGTGTGGGATTTTTATCATTAGAATACTTCCTCAAATTCTCTTATGAAGAAGTAGGCATCTTCGGACTCTAAGCCATGAAACTTGGGGAGTGTGTTGATGAATTGAGGCTTGAGCTCAAAATTGTACTCACCAACTGATGGAAGTAGAATGCAAGATGGAAGTGAAGTTCTAATGGGGTAGAACCTATCCTGTAGTGATGTTGATTAAGCCATTACCGGATCTGGTCTTGGTTCAAACTTGGGTGGTGATGTGTTTCTAGTCAACCTACATGAATTAGGGTCACTGGACCACACTTACATACACAAACACAATCACAATCACAAACAAGTTTACCAACAGTCAACAAGGATAATCAACCAAGCCTAGTCTAAGGTAACCTCGACCTAGACAACTCCTAACTGGTTGATTATTCACAGGAGGTAGAATGTAGACTTTGACCATAAGCTAATCAGCCAGGTCAGGGTAAGATTGGTGGGAGGCTATCCGTCAAAGACGTTCCTTAATTAAGTAACCACCAATCTTCGGGCTTTCGGCCCTCAATCCCCTTCCTAGATACTGATTTGGCAGGAGTCAAATTTCAGCACCTTCCCACTTTAGGATAATCTCCTAGTGAGTTCGAGATGTCCCTAAGGCCAACGTTTATCCAATTTTATTAAAAAGCTTGGGATTGTGAGTGCTTGGAATCTGATTTTTGGGCCAAGGAAGGGTGATTAAATCCCCACCTTATCTTGTTATTGGGTGTTGCCCTTAAAATCAATTTTGTACAAGTGTACAAGATAAATAAGATTCACTCAAAGCGATGTAAATCAACCAAGAAATGAGTCCTATTCTGAATGTAATACGTACGTACCTTACTCCAGCACTCTTCAACAGTAAAGTAAATGAATTGAAAAGACTCGTGCCTAAAATGCAAACGTCTAATCAATTTTTTAAACTTTTCAACAAGTGTTTTACTGTTAGCTTAAAACAGAGATGGTGGATAACAGGTATAGCAAGAATGTAACATATAAAAACTTAAATTTTTGCGAGCAATATGTCCTGCAAAAAAGAGTTTTAGTAGTCCAATGGAATTTTCAGTATTTTTGCAAAGCAATTTCTTGAAATTCTATTTCCTACTTTCGAGAGTAGGGGCACAGAATTTGCAAGTCTTCTCTTGCAAAGATTAAATGCTAAATCTAAATCTTTAAGTGCCTAAAATAACACACAAAACTTGTTAGAAAATAACTACACCGTTCCCTCCCTGATAACGGCGCCAAAAATTGATTGCTAAAATAGAAGAACAATCAAAGAGTTTAAGAATTTACCGTGTAGCTTGTGGCTAACGGGTCGTATCCACGAGGAGGAATGCGATGGAAGCTTTTTGGTGAATCGTTTAAAAACAGAGAATTGTGTTCGTTTTTTAATGGAAAAGAGAATGGAAAGAAAGAGATGATTAAAGAGAAATGCAACTTTAGAAAAGACTTTGGAGAAGGTGATTTAAAAAAGTTCGAAGATTGTTTTGTTGATTATAATAAGGAAGAAAATCTGGGCTCACTATTTCACTACTCTAAAGTTAATTCTTCTATTGAAATCCTAAGTGCCTCAAAGTGATCATAAGCAAAACTTAAAGTTGATTTTATAAAGGTTGAAGTAAAGCACATAAGATGGTTGGAAGAGTTCAATCTTTTCTTTGAAAAATCGTTTAGAATTGAATGTTAAATCATCAAGCGCGAAGAAACAAGAATGAAGTAAAAGTAGTTCAAGAAATGTTCATGAAAGAAGTAAGAGTTTAACGATCCAAACCCATCCTCATGTGCCTTCAAGTACACTTTCAAAAGAAAGGTTTTTAAGTAAGGCACGCATATGATTCATTGGGTCTTTTTCTTTAAAAACCAGAAGAGAAGAAGAACTAGAGAGAGTTACAATAGTGAGCACAAAAAACCGTTTAGCTACTCATGGAAAACAACGAAGAAAGCAAATAAATAATGCCAGCCATACCGTAATACGAGTGGAAGAAAAAGCGGCCCGATTCTTATATTGATATCACTTCAATCTTCAAGTACAAGCACTCAATTCCTCTCTCTCACAAGTTTTGATACTGGACTACAAATAAAAAACATGATTACAACTTTTGTGCTAGCTAACAAAGATCCTAAATCCTTAGAAAATAAACACAAATTCTAATCCTAGTCTTCGCTCTGTTTTGCTTTGCTGAAACCAATATTTATAAGGAAAAACCAAAAGGGGAGGATCCCAGGAAGATTGGGGGAGCAAACGCTCCCCCAACAGACTCCACTTGGCTGCGAAAACGCGGCTAGGGCTGCGTTTTCGCGGCCTTGGTGTGGCCAGGTGGCCACACCCAATTAGTGGGGGCTCCTGATTTGGTGCATTCCCCGTATCTTCTTCTGGTTTTCTTGTTTATCCTGATATGCCAAGATTTTATCCTGATTCCTTCATTTCAAATTTATTCTGAATTAAATCAGAATTTGGTGGGCTTTTGGGCTTGTTTCTCTTTTCTTTCTTTTAGCACTTGGGCCTACATTTAACAAAGAAAAAGAAGACTTATTAAAGAATTTATCAGCTAAAAAAGTATGGTAAGGCGACAATGTAAATGCAATATATGTGACTAATCAAATCCTGAGGGGCCTGATCTCGCTTTCCCCTCCAAAATTTCTTACCAATTCCCGTCCATGGAATGGTAAGACCTCAAAAAAAAGTTGTTGTTGTTTTCCCAGCGAAATAATCACAAATCAAACATGTCAAGTTAATATTACACCTTTGACCAAGATTGCTCATATCTCAATCGAACCCACTATTAAGTTAATATTATAACTCTAACAGTACTTTCCTTTAATATCCCCAGCGGATAAAATGTTTGTTTGTCAATTCTCTTCAATGGAATCACAAGTCTACAAAATTGCTCAGATCGCAAAATCCGTCGGTCAAGTTAACACCACACCTCTGACTAAATTTTTAACTTGTTAATTCTCTTCAATAGAATGACAAATTCACAAAATTGCTTAAATCACAAAATCTTTTGGTCAAGTTAACACCACACCTCTGGCCAAAATGGCTCGCATTACAATATAAATCCCTGACAAGTTAACACTACACCTATGACAGTGATTCTCTCTATTTACTTATCGAAAATAAGATATTCGATGTTAAGTTTAAATATCACACCTCTAGTATTCATTTCATTGTTAAGTTAAATACTACATCTATGACAATGATCTTCCCTCAAGCTTTCTTATCGAAGCTGAGATGTCAAATGCTAAGTTAATATCACAACTCTAGCATTCACCTCGCTGTTAAGTTAATATCAAACTTCTCAGTTTTTTCAATGAAAATGAGATCCCCAAATGCTAAGTTAATATCACACCTCTAGCATTCACTTTCATGCAAAGTTAAATATCACACCTCTGACAATTTAATTTGCTTCCAACTAAAAATCCTAACCGGTCTCGTTAACATTACACCTCTGATGGTAAAAATTCCATAAATCTCCAGTGGATTTAACTCTACTTGTTATTCTCATCAATAGGATAGCAACTCCACAAAATCTGTTCAGGTCACGAATTCAATTTATGTCAAGTTCACGTCACACTTCTAGCAGTAACCTGTTCAAATTCCTTGGCGGAATTTCAATACTTTGAATTGCTATGTTAATTATCACCTCTAACAATCAAAGTAAATTGCTTTCATTTGTCTAATTTTCAAAACACAAAAAGAAAATTAAGACAAAATGAAGGCAAAATTATCACTTTATTTATATCAAAATTAAAAAGTGATACAGACACTCTCTTGTTTAAACAAGATGGAGTGTTTAAAAAGAAAAGAGAGGAACAAGAAGTTATTCTCGCCCAGCGAGAGACTTTATTTGGTCCCTAAGGTGCTGAATGTCTCGTTGGCGCACCTCCTTAATCTCAAAAGGCCTGGGCCCTTAGCTTCTCTTGCGATAAAAGCTTCTTTGTAGCGAATTGTGCTTGAAGAGCTTCCAATTTCAGAGTGTGGACATCGAGCTCATGTTGTCCTTTACCTTTAGCAACCTCGAGCTCCTCCATCCTCTTTCTCTCATTTGCAAGCTTCAGCTCATTGTCCCGGATTAAAGTTTGTGCCTTAGCAATTGCAGCTCGAGCACTCGCTATCACACCTTCCGTGCCCTTGGTGACAATCTCGAATCTCTGAAGATCATCTATCAAATTATGATAGCGGGCTTTGAAATCATCGAGACAACGAGCTTCCTCAGCTATCTGATCCTCAATGTCCTTTCACTCCTGTTCTTGGTTGGCGTGAAGATCCTCAGACATCCGTTGAGTATCAGCAACCGGGCTGACTATCTCTACGTTCCTAAGCTCCTTCGAGTACACAATGAGTTTCTTAACTACCACTTGATGCGCTCTTTCCCGATCAGAACCACCAGTATGCTAGATGTTTTCGTCCTGGTTCTCAAGGAATATTTGTACGAACTTGAAGGAACTTCACCCAAAGAGTACCAATTTAGTGCAATACTCTATTGTTGTGAAGAATTGCCTGACCATTTGGAGAGATAGCTCTTCTAGAATATCCATAGCTAGTATCAGTATCAGTGGAATGCTGCTTGACCCAGTCTCTACGATAGTAATAGGGACACGATTAGAAGTTGAAGAAATATTCTCTACATCAGTACCATTAAGAAGCTCATCTATTTGAATTAGGGCAATGTCACCTACAACCATTACAACAATGTTAGCGACAACACCGAGAAAAAGATCATTGAATGTTGATATCTTACCAAGTTGAGGAGACATAGGGAGTGAACCCTCTAGTAATTCTCCTAGCTGAGAAGATTCGTCGTGGATGTTGTACCTACAACAGCCATCTCGGCGTTGATCTTGAGAACATCCATGCCTTCGGGCCAAATCAGTTCTTCAATTATCTCAGCGATGTTTGAGGTATTTCACCTTCAATGGCAGTGATAACTCCTGTAAAACGTCATTCAAGTAGAGGATAAAGATGTTTTCTATATTTTTGACAGGAAGAGATAGGAGTGAAAAAGAAAAGATACTTTAGGTAGTAGCAATCTCCTTAGACAGCAGCTCTGCCTCTGGGGAAGTTGCCTGCATCTCCTATTCCACCATATGCATGGACTTGCTGGCATCGTGAGGAGCAGACTCAGGTCCAATATCGTGGTTGTCTCCTTTAGATGACGAAGACGATACTTATACCAAGGACGCCTCAACAATTGGAGCTTTTTCACCAATTGGTCCAGTAGTTGAACTGAATTCAACGACCTTCAAGGTCGACATCATAATGCTTGGGGAGCCTGGTTGTCTTTCAACACCCTCGCCTGAGGTCATCAAGGAAGCTAACAGAACCTCTAACTGAGCCTTTACATAACCTCTATTCCTTCTGAAGTAGCAGGGCCTTTACTCCATCGACTCTTAATGAGCGGAGGGGCTACCACTTCCTCTTCCTCAGATTCCAAGGACCCAACTCTGGCTGAGAAATGTCTTGCAGAGGAGCTTCAGCTTTAGGAACCTTCGTGCCTTCTTCTGACTCGAACCACCAGTAGAAGGGGATGAATGAGCACCCTTTGCCATGGCCTGGCGAGATCTCCTCGCATAGTGTTCTTATACAGTTTCGACAATGCGCACTACCACTTCATGTGCGTCAGCCTCCCTCTTAGCCTCCAAGTACTCGTTCGTTCTCTTCCTACGAGCGATCTTGGATCCCCTATAGGCACTATAAGTGGACTTGATGGATTTAATGCATGAGGCATTCATCTCATAACCCGACACCATATTGGCTATAACATTCTAGGTACAAAAGCTGAGGCTGGCATATGCGTTGGTGAACTCTGAGGAAGACTGAACATTGATTCCGTCCCTTTAGCCATGTAGAAGTACAATGCATGTGCTCCTTTGAATAGGTTTCCACTGAAGTGAAGGCGGTATTGGGTTCCACATTAGAGTTGATCATACCCAAATTGACTAAAAAATCGACTTGGCAGATAAGGCTAAATCATACAGATGTCACCATGATGAAAAACGAGATATACGAGTCAAATACTCATCATCCAGCAGAAGACACCAGTCGATAGCGTGGTGTACCCATCTGGCCCTACGACATCCAAGAATTGATCTTCGTAAGACATATCCTGAATGTCGGAGAGGCATCGAACTAGCTGTTAGTTTGAGTCACTCTGGATAGCTTTCTTGATATAGAATATATAAGTATGCGCCAGATCAAGCACAATAACCTCTATAGGAATCGTACAAAGTCTTTCGATGTACAAACCGTCATTAGAGAGGGACAATACATGACATACCATGTCACCAAATAGGTTTATGAAAGTTCAATTCTAGGATTGGGCACTTTGACCTCAGGATTACTGATTGAGATTTTACCTGCACACAAAATATGGAATATTAGATTTAGAACAAGATGTGCAAGGTGCTCAATTCTAATCCGCGGTAGCAATGGCTATGCGGGTCTGATCCTCAGGGAGGGACTAGCGATGGAAGCGTTTAAGTAAGTTCTCTAAAAATTTCTTTTAGTTAGTTATTAAAAGGAAAAGTTAGGTTAGAAAGAAAGTGGTAGGTTAAGAAGATGGAGAAATAGAAGCGGTATGTACAATGAGTTGGAAAACAAAGATTGGGAAGATAAGGTGTTTGTGACTTAATCTACAGAAATAAAAGAAAAGAAAAGAAAAGAAAGGAACACTTACCTTAATTTGGTTGAGAAAATACGTGAAAACCTTACATGTTCTACCTTGCTTAGGAGGCGTTCAACACATAAACCATAGGATCGAGCTCAGTCCCCTATTCGCATTATATCATCAAGCTGGGCAAGAATGAAGTGATACGGACCTTGAGGAGGAGAACATCTCCATGAAGTATCGTTGGCACTCACAAAGACTCGTTATACTTGCGCTTCGGAAATCACTTGCATGCTCATCAACAACCACAGAGATAAAATAGAAAAGGAAAAGAAAACGAAAAGAAAAGTAAAACAATGAACATAAGAAAAATATTACCTTTATTGCTTTAATCAATGGCAGAAAAGAGGAGGGTACATCGGTGTCACGCTCAACATAGGCCTCTCTCTCTCTCTTAAAAAAATAGAAATTACAAAAGAAAAATAGAAACGTAACTACAAACTAGAAGAAAGCCTAAAAACCCTAGCTTTTGGCCCTGTACTGCGCTGGACGACGTTCTCAGTTGCACTGCAGGGGTATTTATAGGTGCAGAAGGAAGTAGAGTCCCAGAATGACTCCTCCACGAAAGCGGTTCCCTGGACTCATCCAGATTGCCGCGGAAACGCGGCTTGGGCCGCGTTTCCGCGGCCAAGTTGTGGTGGCTGGCCACGCGCTTTGGCGCGTGGCCTCCCCTGGTCCGTTCATCTGGCTTTATTCTTCTGGAAGTTGTATCTCGACTCTTTATTTTGGATTTTCGGGATAACTTGGGAAGCAAGTTACCTAGATCCCAAATCTTTTATCAACGAATTTGCTATCCTTCTTTGGCTTTTATCCTCATCCTGCAAGTATTTAGGGTTGAATAGAAGTCTATCCTTCCCTCTTCTTTTAGTATTTGCAACTTTTGCCCTTGGTATTTGCAATTTTGACAATTGTTAATTGCAACTTTTACATTGGGCTTTAAACATGGGCTTTTGGGCTTCTTTTAAGGCTTTATTCGTTTATTTTTATTTCTCAAGGCCTGCACACAATAAATAATAAAATATTAGTTAATTGTGCATAATTATATGAATAAATATGAAAATGTGATGGTAAATGTAATGATAAAAATGCACTTTTCACTACCAATCACACCCCCACACTTATCTTTTTGCTCGTCCTCGAGTAAAAATCAAAAAGGAAAAGAAAAACTAAACTAGCTAACTCACTTTCGTAGGAATCACGATTGCACTTAGCACGTGCAACAAGCCGTTAAACCCCTAGGTTACCCTAGAGGGCGAGTGTTGTCTCGTGAGGGTTTTCAGCGGATTACACCCACAAAATCCATAAAAAGGAAAATATTTGAAGTATATTTGAAGAGACTAAGTAGTCTATAAGTTTTAGGATTATCATTTTTATTCATTCTTGAACTTAGTCTTAATAAAGTCAATTGTTATTCATTTTAGGTAAGGATCAAAATTGAATGTTTGTATAGTCATTTTCGTTACCAAAAGTCATATGCATCCTTATGAATTTTTATTAGGAATTCCTTAACTTGAACTCTCATGCCTCTTTATTATTATTATATGACTTTTTTTTAAATATATATAACTCATCTAATTTTCTTTCGTGTAAGTATTAAGGCTTCTTGAGGCCCTCACACCTAACTAATTGATTATTAGATGTGTTAATACATATATAATATTTTTTAGTTTTCTTAGGCTTTCTAATCCACCCATGTAGCGAACTTAAAGTCGGTGACTCCCAAACTTGTTAGTTTTAGGGCACCAGGTGAGAAAACACCCCTCGGACTCAAATTCGAGTGAACTAGGCCCCAAAACTAAGGACGCTTGTTTATAAACTCACCTTTAGGCGTGAATACTTATGCTTCATGAGGCACATGTATCCAGCTTAATTAGTGATTTTTTTTATTATTTAAATTTTTTTTTATATATGAGGCACAAGGGTCTTTGTCTTAGAATCCTAGATATACATTAGGTATGCACATTTCATTAAGGTAAAAATCAAGACTAATTACTGATTCAATTTCTCCTCCTATACCTAAAAATTAAACAATTTATTTATTTTGACTAAGTTTTTAGAAATCCTAATCATGATTTTCCTAATTCTTAAGACTAACTTAGATTTCTTTCAAAACATAAGTCAAAATATTGTCCTTTTTTTTTTAAATTTGTTTTTTTTAGCAAAATTTTTTTTTATTAGAAATTTTTTTTGTTAGTTTCTACCTATGTTAGTATCTTAGTAAAGCCTCCCCCCACGCTTATCTCATGCATTGTCCTCAATGTATGAATGAATGCATGTATGCATGAAAAAGAAGAAAGGGAAGGCAGATGTTATCTCAAGGTGGTGGTTCCGGTGGTGGTCTAATTGGGCCAAGCGTTGCTACCCAATCAAGATAATGTGGTAGTTCACGGGACCTACCTTTATTGACCTCTTTTCTATTTACATGTTTACAGTCCCCAGTATGAATAGAATCATGGAAGATCCTCTCGTGAAACTTACTTCCTTTACATAACCAGTCCTGAAAAATCATCACAGAGTCATGGTCTATACCTATATCCAACAAAAGAATGTGCTTGGTAGAATGGTTGACTTGGACTCAAGAATGATAGGTTCAGGAACGAATACCGACTCTGGAAAGAAACTTAAATCAAGTAAGTGAAAAACACCTAGAGGGGGGTGAATAGGTGTTATTGCTAATCTAACAATCATTTTAAAACTATGTATGATGAATGATGCAACGATCTCTCAAAATAAGACTAAGAGCCGAATACCCCGTGAGAGGTTCTGAACTCCTTCCTCCCAATTCCCCTTGAATGGGTTAGAGGTGCGCAATGCAACCTTGTTGTATGAGAATTGATCGAACAAAGTATGAATAAAATGCAATGATGAAATGCACACAAGATATCACAAGTATTACAAGCTTGAAGTAATTGCACAAGGAAAGAAACAAGATCACAAGTAAGTAATAGAAAGCAATATAGTGCAATAGAAATTTAAAGCAAGAATGGACACAAGGCAATCGCGGACACAAGATGTTTGTTTCGAGGTTCGAGCCACCGCTCTACTCCCCGCCTTCACCTCCGTGAAGGGTTTCCATTATCCACCGAGGACGATTACAACGGTCTACTGAAGACCCGAGCACCGAGCTCCACCAAGTACAATAACCTCTACCGTAGAGGTGTCTCCACAAGAACAAGAAGAGGAACAAGAACAAGAGTGATCACAACAAGATCACCAAACTCTTTTACAACACTCTCACTCTTTTTACAACTTCACTATAGAATGAGTTAGTGATTTTTGGCTCTATGAAGTGTAGTGAGAAAAAACTCAGTTGTAGAGATGATTTTTGCAAGGGAACACAACTGAAAACTAGCTCAAGAAAGAATTGGAAATGGAGAGCTTAAACACTTTTCTTTTCTCTTTTGAAAACTTTGAAAACTTGAGGATTTTTCTTAGTATTTTGCAAGAGAGTCTTCTCCTCTATTTATAGGGAGAAAAATAGGTTTAAAATAATTTATTTAGAGCTTATTTGCTCTGAAAAAGAACTGAAAAAACCTGTAAAAGTCTGCCAAAAAACAGATCAAAAAACAGATTTCAGAATTGCACAAAAGAGGAAAGAGCTGTTGGGCAGCAGCAGGCTTGGCGGTCGACCGGGCTGGTCGACCGCCAGCTCAGCTGGTCAAAGAGCCGTTGGCTCGGGTCTTCTGGCGATCGACCGGCCGGTCGATCCAGAAAACCCGAGAACAAACCTGCTCTCAGTCTTCCTCTAGCGGTCGACCGGACGGTCGACCCAGAAAACCCGAGAGCAATCCTGCTCTCAGACGGTCGACCGCCCAGTCGACCGTAGGACGTGCACAGACGTGCACGCCCAGGCACAGTGGCCGGTCGACCGGGCCGGTCGGCCGGTCAGCCTGAAACAGGAAAATAAGTGTATTTTTGACTTGAAAAATTTTGCAAAATAATTTTTGACTTTAAGGAAACTTAAGTAATATGCTAGTAGGGGTATATAAACAAGATCTAAACATGGTATTTATTTTTGTAAAATATAGAGTCATGTAAATATATTTTTAAGGCATGAAACCTAAACTAAACATGAAAACTTAAATACAAGACTCACATTTTAACAAAACCAAATTGTGTGTGTATCCTAGAGCCAATATCCAACACTCAAACTTTAACATTCTAATTCTTACATTGATTCTAAAGACTTCAAGTGCTTCAAGGAGGGCTTTTCACCATATGATCTTCAAAGCTTGATTCTTGAGCCCAATTTGAGTTGACTTGAGTCCAAAACCTTTGCTAATAGGGAATAAACCTTCTAAATGAGTTAGATCCCTGAAACACACTCAACCAATAAACAATATTAGTACGAATAACTAATATGTTTTGTAATCATCAAAACACACTAAACAAGGGTGATTGTAACCTTGGGGCATGTTGACTGATTTTTCCTGCACAGAAAATAATGAATATTAGATTTAAGCATAGATCGTGCGAGGAATCAGTTCTAATCCGCGGTAGCAGGGCTATGCGGGTCGTGATCCTCAAGGAGGGACTGCGATAGAAGCGTTAAGCAAGTTATACTCTAAAAATTTATCTTTTTTAGTTATTTTGTTAGTCACGATGGTATTTACAATGAGTTGTGGTATTTACAATGGATCGAAGAAAAGAATATGGAGAGAGATGGATTTAATCTACAAAAAAGAAATAAAAAAAGAAGAAAAGAAAACTTACTTGAGTTGGAGAAAATAAGTGAAAACCTAATACTTTCTACCGTTTTTCGGAGGCGTTGAACGTATGAACCTTGGGATCGAACTCAGTCCGTTGTCGCATTAGGTCATCAAGCCTTGGGCAAGCATGAGTTGATACGCCTCGAGGAGGAGAACATCGCCATGGAATATCGTTGGAACCCCGATCTTCGGTATACTTATGGTTCGGTAATCGCTTGCATGCTCATCACCAATCACAGAGATGAAAAGAGAAAAAGAAATAGAAAACAAGAATAAGAAACAAAACAAAATAATACCTTTATTGCTTTAATCCATGGCAGAGAAGAGAAGATACATCAGTGTCACCCTCAATATAATCATCTCTCTCTCTCTTTAAAATAAAAAGAAAAGAAAATCTAACTACAAAGGAAGAAACCCTAGAAAAAACCTAACTTTGGCCCTTGGCTCGCCTCTGGACGCTCTGTATGTTGCAATGCAGGTGCTATTTATAGATGCAGAATGCCACAGAGTCCCGGACGAATCTGGCCACAAAATTTGGAATCCGGATAAGGTCAAATTGCCGCGGATCCGCGGCTTTTGCCGCGGTTCCGCGGCAATCTAGTGACTTCTGGCCACGCGCTTTGGCGCGTGGCCTCTCCTGGTCCGTCCATGGGGGCGCCTGCTTCTAGAATTGTAATCCTGGCCTTTTAAATCTGGATTTTCGAGGTAACTTGGTAATCAAGTTACCCTTAATCCAGATTTCTTCAAATTTTCTTCCACGAAATTCCTCTCTATCTTGGCCTTTTATCTTCATCCTGCAGGTGTTTAGGGTTGGATAGAAGTCTATCTTTCCCTAATCTCTGATATTTGCAACTTTTAGCCCTTGTATTTGCATTTTGACTCTTTGTATTTGCGCTTTTTCACCTGGGCTTCAAACATGGGCTTGGATCTGGGCTTTTGGGCTCTTTAGGCTTTATTTATTGCTAAAATAACAATTCGAGGCCTGCACACAATAAATAATAAAATATTAATAATTGTGCAGAATTAAATGAATAAATATGAAAATGTGATGGTAAATATGATGATAAAAATGCACTTTTGACTACCAATCACACCCCCACACTTATCTTTTTGCTCGTCCTCGAGTAAAAACAAAGAAAAAAAGAAAAATTAATCTAACCTAACTCACTTTCGTAGGAATCACGATTGCACTTAGCACGTGCAACAAGCCTTTAAACCTCTAGGTTACCCTAGAGGACGAGTGTTGTCTCGTGAGGGTTTTCAGCGGATTGCACCCACAAAATCCATAAAAAGGAAAATATTTGAATTATATTTGAAGAGACTAAGTAGTCTATAAGTTTTAGGATTATCATTTTTATTCATTCTTTAAACTTAGTCTTAATAAAGTTAATTGTTTTCCATTTTAGGTAAGAATTAAAATTGAATTTCTAATATAGTCTTTTTCGTTACCAAAAATCATATGCATCCTTATGTTTTTACTAGGAATTCCTTAACTTGGACTCTCATGCCTCTTTATTATTTTTATAACTTCATCTAATTTTCTTTCGTGTAAGTATCAAGGCTTCTTGAGGCCCTAATACCTAACTAATTGATTATTAGATGTGTTAATATAATTTTTTTTTTTTTTTTTTTTTGGCATGTATAACTCATCTAATTTTCTTTCGTATAAGCATCAAGGCTTCTTGAGGCCCTCATACCTAACTAATTGATTATTAGATGTGTTAATACATATATTATATTTCTTAGTTTTCTTAGGCTTTCTAATCCACCCATGTAACGAACTTAAAGTCGATGACTCCCAAACCGGTTGGCTTTAGGGCACCAGGTGAGAAAACACCCCGCGGACTCAAATTCGAGTGAACTAGGCCCCAAAACTAAGGACTTTATTTTATTTACTCACCTTTAGGCATGCGTACTTATGCTTCTTGAGGCACATGTATCAGCTTAATTGGTGATTTTTTTCTTCTTCTCTTTTTTTTTTATGAGGCACAAGGTCTTTGTCTTAGAATCCTAGATATGCATTTGGTATGCACATTTCATTAAGGTAAAAATCAAGACTAATTATTTATTCAATTTCTCTCCTATACCTAAAAATTAAACAATTTATTTATTTTGACCAAGTTTTTAGAAATCCTAATCATGATTTTCCTAATCCTTAAAACTAACTTAGATTTCTTTCAAAAAAATAAGTCAAAATATTTCCTTTTTATAACAATTTTTTTTTTAAAAATTTTTTTTTTTATTAGCAATTTTTTTTTTTAGTTTTTACCTATGTTAGTATGTTAGTAAAGCCCACCCCCACACTTATCTCATGCATTGTCCTCAATGTATGAATGAATGCATATATGCATGAAACAGAACAAGGGAAGGCGGAAGTTACCTTAGGGTGGTGGTTCCGGAGGTGGTCTAATTGGTCCACGAAATGCGGCCCAATCAAGATAACAAATAATTTGGTGGAACCCACCAGAAATTTTCCTTACATAACCCACTAAAATATATGTACAATCATGTTTTAGAATTTCCACCCCATCAAATTTCCAAATTTCATAATAAATTTCAGAGTTAATTGTCTCAACCTCCTTGTCCCAAAATGGAGTATGAAAGGATGGAATTATTGACTTGGACATTATAGGTGCGGGAACGAATACCGACTCAGGGAAGATGCTCAAATCAAGTAAGGGCTCAGGAGTCGGGCTAGGTTCAAGAATTGGGTCCAAGTCAAGAAATTGAAACTCAAGTCCACAATCTTCTTCCCACAATGGAATGTGACTCAATGGTGGTGATTCAAGTTCAGGAATGATAGATGTGGGAATCAAAACTGACTCTAAAATATTACCTAAGTCGGGTAACAAAACAGGAGTCAATAATGATTCAGGAATTTGAACTTGATCATAGATTTGAGAATCTAGGTCACATTCGAGTTCTAATTCGGGAAAGGAAAAACTTGCCAAATTATCAGAATTTGAAGTTTCGGCAAGTTCACAAGATGGTTCTGAATTAGAAACTTGTTGTTCCAAGCAACTTGGTTCGACGGCTCTAATCAAGTGGTCATCGATATCAGAATCAGCCGGCCGGTGTAAGCATTCCACCATCAAATCTATGTCATGATCACGGGCTAATTTAGCCTCAGTCATGGCAGCTAGCATCCCTTCATAGTCGATAGGTGGATCATATTCTGATTGGACTTGAAAATAGGACGGGTAATCGTGATAAATTTGTGAGTCGGTGGACTCACGTATCATCATGTCTAAAATTGATGGTAATTTTTGCTTGGACTCATTCCTACTCATCATTTCCAAGATAGATGGATTTCTATTCTGAATGGGTGGATCTGAGTATGAATTTTGGGAAGAATGTGGACTAGATGGATATGAAGGACAATGAGGTTGAGAATTAGACTCGGGGGACTCGAAACCCCATGAACTCTGTGACGAGTTGAAATTATTATGAAGATTATAGTCATAAGATGGAGTGTGTGGGTTATATTCATTCGGATAAGACCATTCCGGCACACTAGATTGGTCAAAGTTAGGGTATGCCGGGTTGGTAATATCCGAATAATAGTTAGGGGTGTAATATGGATTAAAATTGGAATTATTATTATATGCCATATCACACCAACACAAACAAAACAAATAAACAAACAAAAAGAAAAATTCTAATCTAAGTTAGGGTAGACCTATGACCTAGACGACTCCTAACTGGTTAGACTGTCCACGGGAGGTAGGGTGTAGACTTTGACCACAAGTTAATCAGCCAGGTCGGGGCAAGAGTGGTGGGAGGTTTTCCGTCAAAGACGTTCCTTAATTAAATAACCACCACACTTCGGGCTTTCGGCCCTCAATCCCCTTCCTAGACACTGATTTGGCAGGAGTCAACTTCCAACACCGTTCCCCCTTAGGATAATCTCCTATTGAGTCCGAGATGTCCCTAGGGCCAACGTCTACTATTTTTTATGTTAGGCTTGGGTTAGTGAGTGCTCGGGATATGATTTTTGGGCTAAGGAAGGGTGATGAAATCCCCACCTTATCTTGTTAATGGGTTATGCCCTTAAGATGAATTAGTGCAAGTGTACAAGATAAATAGATAAGAATCACTCAAAGCAGAAAATCAACCAAGAGATGAATCCTATTCTACATGCAATGCGTACGTACCTTGCCTCCAGCACTCTTCAACAGTAAATAAAAATAATTGAAAAGACACGTGCCTAATATGCAAACGTCTAATCAACTTTTAACGATTACAACCAATTTTTTACTGTTGATTAAATTAGCAGGTATATGGTGAATAATACAGAAAGTTAAGTACTGCAGAAGCTGTATTTTGCAGAGCTGAAGAGCCTGCAGAAAATTGGTTAGGAGTCAACTCCTTTGTGCCGCGTTTGCGCGGCTTTCGCCGTGGGAACGCGGCACTCTGGAGGGATCCTGGGCTCTGCTTTCTTGAGCAGAGTCCCAGGTCCACTTATATGTCACTGCAGTTGCCAAAATATTGTTTCTTCACCTGTAACCTGCAACAGAAAAGAATAAAGAATAAGTTAATAATTAAAATTTTTTTTTTGTTTTAGAGATAACTTACCGTCCCTCCCCGGCAACGGCGCCAATTTGTTGACTGATTTTTCCTGCACAGAAAATAATGAATATTAGATTTAAGCATAGATCGTGCGAGGAATCAGTTCTAATCCGCGGTAGCAGGGCTATGCGGGTCGTGATCCTCAAGGAGGGACTGCGATAGAAGCGTTAAGCAAGTTATACTCTAAAAATTTATCTTTTTTAGTTATTTTGTTAGTCACGATGGTATTTACAATGAGTTGTGGTATTTACAATGGATCGAAGAAAAGAATATGGAGAGAGATGGATTTAATCTACAAAAAAGAAATAAAAAAAAGAAGAAAAGAAAACTTACTTGAGTTGGAGAAAATAAGTGAAAACCTAATACTTTCTACCGTTTTTCGGAGGCATTGAACGTATGAACCTTGGGATCGAACTCAGTCCGTTGTCGCATTAGGTCATCAAGCCTTGGGCAAGCATGAGTTGATACGCCTCGAGGAGGAGAACATCGCCATGGAATATCGTTGGAACCCCGATCTTCGGTATACTTATGGTTCGGTAATCGCTTGCATGCTCATCACCAATCACAGAGATGAAAAGAGAAAAAGAAATAGAAAACAAGAATAAGAAACAAAACAAAATAATACCTTTATTGCTTTAATCCATGGCAGAGAAGAGAAGATACATCAGTGTCACCCTCAATATAATCATCTCTCTCTCTCTTTAAAATAAAAAGAAAAGAAAATCTAACTACAAAGGAAGAAACCCTAGAAAAAACCTAACTTTGGCCCTTGGCTCGCCTCTGGACGCTCTGTATGTTGCAATGCAGGTGCTATTTATAGATGCAGAATGCCACAGAGTCCCGGACGAATCTGGCCACAAAATTTGGAATCCGGATAAGGTCAAATTGCCGCGGATCCGCGGCTTTTGCCGCGGTTCCGCGGCAATCTAGTGACTTCTGGCCACGCGCTTTGGCGCGTGGCCTCTCCTGGTCCGTCCATGGGGGCGCCTGCTTCTAGAATTGTAATCCTGGCCTTTTAAATCTGGATTTTCGAGGTAACTTGGTAATCAAGTTACCCTTAATCCAGATTTCTTCAAATTTTCTTCCACGAAATTCCTCTCTATCTTGGCCTTTTATCTTCATCCTGCAGGTGTTTAGGGTTGGATAGAAGTCTATCTTTCCCTAATCTCTGATATTTGCAACTTTTAGCCCTTGTATTTGCATTTTGACTCTTTGTATTTGCGCTTTTTCACCTGGGCTTCAAACATGGGCTTGGATCTGGGCTTTTGGGCTCTTTAGGCTTTATTTATTGCTAAAATAACAATTCGAGGCCTGCACACAATAAATAATAAAATATTAATAATTGTGCAGAATTAAATGAATAAATATGAAAATGTGATGGTAAATATGATGATAAAAATGCACTTTTGACTACCAATCAGGGCAACAATCTCCCCCTTTTTGATGATGACAAAACATATAGGTTACTTAAACAAAAATGGAAGAAGAGCTTGGAAAGCTCCCCTCAAATACTGCTATGTATCAAAAATGTCAATGAAGAGTTAAATACATAAGGCATAGAAAACACATAGTTTTGTCAAAAACTCAAATAAATGCATCTCAAATTCATCAAAATAAACAACAAACAACTCATACTTTTTCTCCCCCTTTTTGTCATACATCAAAAAGGGTTAAACAAACAAAATAGAAGAAAATTTTCTTTAAGAATCCATAATGCAAACATTCAACTCACAACAAATAAATGAAAATCTAGCATAATCTAGAGGTTTAGTAAAAATATCGGCAAGTTGAAAATCGGTAGAAACATAATCAATATCAATATCACCTTTCTCATAATGATCTCTAAGAAAGTGATACCTAATGTAATTGTGTTTGGTTTTACTATGTTGATTTGCATTCTTTGTCATGTGAATAGTACTAGTGTTATCACAAAATATTTTAACATGATCAAAATGTAAATCATAGTCAAGGAGAGTATGTTTCATCCAAAGAACTTGTGCAGAACAAGCTCCGGCCGCAACATACTCCGCCTCGGCGGTTGAAAGGGCTACCGAATTTTGCTTTTTGGAAGACCAAGATACAAGACAATTACCTAAGAATTGACATGTTCCACTTGTGCTCTTCCTATCTACCCTACAACCCGCATAGTCGGCATCCGAAAAACTCTTCATATCAAATAGTCCAGTTTTCGGATACCACAAACCCATTTCAATAGTGCCCTTAAGGTATTTAATTATGCGTTTTACCGCTACTAAATGAGACTCCCTAGGACATGATTGAAAACGAGCACAAAGACAAACGGAAAACATGATATCCGGCCTACTAGCCGTCAAATACAATAAACTACCAATCATGCTACGATAAAGCTTAGTGTCTACACTTTTACCTTGTTCATCCTTGTCAAGCTTAGTAGTTGTTGCCATGGGAGTTTTGCTTACTTTAGATCCTTCAAGCCCGAACCTTTTGATGAGTTCCTTTGTGTACTTGGCTTGATTGATGAAGATCCCATCCATCCTTTGCTTGATTTGGAGTCCAAGGAAATAGTTGAGCTCCCCCATCATAGACATTTCAAATTCATCCTTCATGCATGATTCAAAAGCTTGGCAAAGAGATTCATTAGTAGAACCAAAAATAATGTCATCAACATAAATTTGCACAATAAGAATATCTTTTTCTACATGTTTTGTAAACAAAGTTGTGTCAATTTTACCTTTCTTAAAACCATTTGAAATCAAAAATGAAGAAAGTCTTTCATACCAAGCCCTAGGGGTTTGTTTTAAACCATAAAGAGCTTTATCTAATTTAAATACAAAATCTGGATGTGTAGGATCAACAAACCCGGGGGTTGTTCAACATACACCTCCTCTTCAATAAAACCATTTAGAAAAGCACTTTTAACATCCATTTGAAACAATTTAAAATCTTTATATGAGGCAAATGCTAGTGTCATCCGTATGGCTTCAAGCCGTGCTACGGGTGCAAAGGTTTCTTCAAAATCGATTCCTTCGATTTGAGTGTAACCTTGGGCAACTAACCTAGCTTTATTCCTAACAACGTTACCCGATTCATCCAACTTGTTCTTAAAGATCCACTTAGTACCAATTGTTGGTCTATCGTGGGGCCTAGGAACAAGGTGCCAAACTTGGTTGCGCTCAAATTGATTGAGTTCCTCTTGCATAACTAGCAACCAATATGAATCAGCCTCGGCTTCGAGGACGTTCTTGGGTTCAACATGAGAAATAAATGCATAATGTCCACAATAATCATGAAGTTTGGAGCGAGTGGTTACCCCTTTTGATACTTCACCTATGACGAGGTCCTTGGGATGATGAGGATTGTATCTCCAACCCTTTG
Organism: Agave tequilana; assembly: GCA_038442645.1. Classification (NCBI taxonomy): domain Eukaryota; kingdom Viridiplantae; phylum Streptophyta; class Magnoliopsida; order Asparagales; family Asparagaceae; genus Agave; species Agave tequilana. The sequence continues at coordinate 29,737 of JAVJIF010016873.1, read as the reverse complement.
GAAGTTGTTGAGTAGGCTCCACTTCGTTTGTTTGATTTTCATTTCCTTGAGCCTCTTCTACTTTAGCTTCACTTCCATCATCATCCTTTGGCTTGTCTCCTATAGTAGTAGTATCCTCCAAGGTCACTTTCTCCAAGCCTTCATCCAAAGCATCTATTTCTACAACATTCTTAACAAATAAGTTAGATTCTTCAAACTTAACATGTATAGATTCCTCAATAGTCAAAGATGATTTATTGAAGATTCTATAAGCCTTGCTTGTATTCGAATACCCAACAAAAATTGCCTCATAAGCTTTAGCATCAAATTTTCCTAAATTATCTTTTGTATTTAAAACAAAACATTTGCATCCAAAAACTTTGAAATATGAAACATTTGGTTTTCTAGAAAAGTACATTTCAAAAGAAGTCTTTGAAGTATTTTTATACAAGAAACACGATTTGATATATAGCATGATGTATTTACGGCCTCGGCCCACAAATAATGTGGTAGACCATATTCACTTAGCATTGTCCTAGCCATCTCTTTTAAAGTTCGATTTTTCCGTTCAACTACTCCATTTTGTTGTGGAGTTCTAGGACAAGAAAGTTCATGCTTAATTCCATGTTCTTCACAAAAAGTGGTAAAGGGTAGGTTAATGAACTCACCTCCTCTATCACTTCTTATTCTTAAAATTGAAGACTCTTTTCTTTTTCAACTCTTTTCATAAAAGTTTGGAAATAAGAAAATGCTTGATTTTTGTGTTCAAGAAAGAAACCCCAAGTAAACCGTGAAAAATCATCAACCAAAACAAATGCAAATCTATTCCCACTTAAACTTTTGGTTTGTGTAGGGCCAAATAGATCCATATGGATTAACTCCAAAGGACGTGATGTCATGATATCCTTAATTGACTTGAAAGAAGACTTAGTTTGTTTCCCAAATTAACATGCGTCATAAACTCGGTCCTTTTCAAAACTCAAACAAGGAATACCTTTCACCATTTCCTTTGTGTTTAACCTAGATATGTGGTCAAATGAAATATGGCCTAATCTTCTATGCCACAACCAAGAGTCATCATCGAGGGCTTTTAAACAAGTAATATTACAAGACATATTAGACATATCTATCATATAAACATTACTTTCACGAAAACCAAAAAACACACAAGTATTAGAAATTCTATCAATTACTTTATAAGCTATATGATCAAAAACAACATCAAAACCTTTATCACAAAGTTGACTAACACTCAAGAGGTTATGCTTGAGTCCATCAACTAAAACTACATTTTCAATTAAAGGGGATGTGCCGAGTTTTACATTACCAATACCGATGATTTTACCCTTGGCATCATCTCCGAAGGTGACGGTGCCACCTTCATGGTATCTTGATAGGGTTGCAAAGTTGTTGATGTCCCAAGTCATGTGCCTTGAGCAACCACTATCAAGATACCACAATCCTCTACGTCGTTGGGCTTTGGAAGGTACCTATATCATTTAACAAAATTGTTGACTTTGGTACCCAAACTTTCTTGGGTCCTTGAAAGTTAGTGTTTCGAACCCATACATTACGATAAGATGCACTTAGTCTATCATAGCAAAAATTGGCTAAGTGTCCTTTACACCCACAATGTGAACATGAGAACACTCTTCCATACATGAATGCATGATGTGTGTGTGAAGTGTGAGCATGCTTTGGGGTTTGCCACGATGCAAAGGTTGTGTGGTATGAACATGAGCATGAGCATGGTGAACATTTTTCTTAGGGGCTTGTTTCTTAGGAAACATGGCCTCTATCTTCTTCTTATCAAACTCACAATTTTTAAAACAATTCCCAATGAGTCTATTCTTTCTTTAAGCATGGTAATCTCATTAGAATCAATTTGTGGAGACTTTCCTTTACAAGAAATCTTATACTTGTCAAATTCTTTTTGAGTGGAAACTGTAAGATCACCTAGAGGGGGGGTGAATAGGTGATGGCTAATCTAATGGTCACTTATGAACAAATAATGCGGAATTAAAACTAAGTTGACCAAATTAAACTTCTTTTAATTGAACACTTATGTATAACACAAGAGTGTTGCCGAATTCCCCTTGCGAGGCTCTGGACAAACTCCTCTAGATTCCCTTGAATGGGTTGAGGTGCCGCGTTGGCTCTCTTGGTTGAATACTAGTGTTAACAACAATCCCAAGCAAGTATGTATATCAATTATGAGCACAAGGGAATATATCATGCATATATAAGATGAGCACAATAAATTGAATGCAAGATATAAAATAGAGACAAAAAGAGAAAGAGAGCAAGAGTGAGCAATCGCAAACACAAAGGGTTTGTTTGAGGTTCGAGCACACTTGCTCTACATCCCCGCCTTCGACACACGAAGGATTTCCACTATGTAAGATCCCACCGGATCTCTCCTCGGTGCCGCAACACCTACAAGCTCTCGGACTCCAAAGTCCCTTACACACGCAAGTCCACCGACTCGCCGAGGCCGCACCTCAAACCACCAAGAGTTCACAACCGAACTCTAACCACCAACGAGCACACTTGCCCGTCTCCTCAAATACAAAAGAAATCTCTTGGTGATCTAACACTTGATCACCAGTTACAAACTCACTACAACACTCTCCCTATAGGATAGATATACAATGGAAGCTCAAGTGTAGTGTGAGAAAAAACAAGGAAAGAAGGCTTTGATGGAAAACTCAAGAAATCACAATAAATACTCTCTTGATAAAATCCCTTTTGATAGAAAATATTGGCACTCTATTTTGTGGAGAAAACTTCTGAAATCACTTGGAAAAACTGGCTCAAGAAGTCCTCAAAATCTTGGCTTCAAACAATGACAAAACCCCCTTTTATAGAGGCCAGAAAAATCTGACCGTTGGGCTCTGTCAGAGCTACCGGTCGACCGGTCCGGTCGACCGGCAACGGTCAAAAATCCGACCGTTGCAGCCTCCGGTCGACCGGCCCGGTCGACCGCGCAACTGGAGAAGAGAGAAAACTCTCTGTCGGTCGACCGGCCCGGTCGACCGATAATTCCCGAGAGCAAAGCTCTCTTAAGCGGTCGACCGATCCGGTCGACCGTCCTCCAGTGCACACAGGCGTGCACGCTGTGCACGTCCGGTCGACCGACCCGGTCGACCGGCCACTGTCAGTTCTGAAAAATCAGAACTGCCAGAACCTGAAAATTTTGGGATTAAGGATAGGTCTTTTTGGCTTAATAAAAATCCCATAAATACTTAGAAATTCTACAAAAATAGTTTTATGATATAGAAACATGCTTGCACAAAATCAAGGCATGTTATTGAAGATTTGACTATTTTTGTAACTTAGAAATATTGGCTCATAATAAAAACTGTTTTTCTAAAACAACATGTTTTTCCAAATTTCCATCAAATACAAAAACAAGATACACTTTAAAGCATAGTGTGTGTGGATATGATCCACTACACAATCAAGATGACATATCTAGTTTTTGACATAAAGCACTAAACTTGGTTTTGAAATATCAACATGTTTTTCCAAACTTTCATCAAATACAAAAACAAGATATACTCTAAAAGCATAGTGTGTATGGATATGATCCACTACACAATCAAGATGAAATATCTAGTTTTTGACAATAGGCTCTAAGCATGGTTTTGGATATAAGATATGTAAACTATGAAATACCAAAAACCAAAATAAATATTTTGTCACAAAGAAAAATCTGTTTCTAAATAAAAATTCCTTTCTAAAAAGAAATCTTAAATGAAAACTTCAATCAAGAGTGTGTGTGTGATTCATACTTGAGCAATCCACCAATCTATTCTATCCTTTACATTTTTATCTAAAATAAATCTTATACCTAGACACAAGTCTTCATCTTCTTGAAGTCTTCACTTGAAGGCTTCTCATCTTCTTGACTTGGTCTAAATGCAATCCACCGAGCTCATCTCTAGATGTGTTCTTGATGCATAGGCTCGTGAATCAACCGGTGCTAGCTTCCAACTTGTCTTTAAATCCTTTGTTGAAGCTCCACACCTACTAAGATCTTGATAATGAATCTGTCACTAATTTAAACAAAAGATCATTAGTAATCATAACTTCATGAGTTAATCATCATCAAAACTAGGGTGATAGGCCTTTGGGCCAACAATCTCCCCCTTTTTGATGATGACAAAACTCATGACGTTATATATGAATGGATTAAAGTAAAGCTTCAAAGAAGCTCCCCCTTAACTCATGCATACAAAATAAATAATAAATATGATCATGAAGCACATGAATATGGATGCAAATATGGAGATGCAACAAGCATAAATCAAAATCTTTTTACTCCTATTTGCATAAATCAAAACACATATGCATAAATACAAATTCCCCTTAAGTAAGAAGGACAAATACTTCTCCCCTCTCCCCCTTAAGCAAGGAAATCATGCATATATATCAAAACAAAAACACAAATACTTCTCCCCCTTTTTGTCAATCATCAACAAAGGGTTTCAAAGTAAAATCAAATAACAAATTTTCTCCCCCTTTATGTCAAAAATAAGGAAGTCAAGGAGGGGCAATACAAATCAAAAATTTGAATTTTTCTCATCAAAACAAAATCATTAATTCTATTTTATCAAAACAAATTTTGAATTTTCTCTTTGATATCAAATAAAAAATATTGATACCATTTTAAAATCTAATGCATAAGCTTGAAAAATAAGATTTGAATTAAGCTTAGCATTAACAACACATGAAGAATTCGAACTAGTTAAATGAGAGTGTTTAACAACTAGTACGAAATCCTTCTATCAAGGAATAAATCTAAGGATTTTCAAGAAATAGCAATGAAACACAAACACTCAAACACTCTAATCTATAAAGTCCAAATAGTTTCAAAAGAAGTGAGTGTACTAATGTTATGTGAAACATGGCATCATGAAAATGGCAATAAGGTACAATATTCCTTAGAAAATCATAAACATCAAAATCATCTCACATTTTTTTTTTTATTAAATCATTGAAAACAAAATCTATATGTCAAGATATATGTATGTTTTGACAATACATGAAATATACATACATATCTCTTAAACTCAAGTGAGTCTATATGAATGGATTTGCATTGAAGGCAAAAGACTCAAGAGTTATACATGTATATTTTAAGGTTTGGCAAAACACACATATACATGAAATAAAAGGCACATGATCATAAATCAAATCCAAAAGGTGAACATAAGTTTAAATATGTATGAATCATCAAAACTAAGCAATACAAGTACATTTCAAGGGTTCAAATAAGCATTTAAGCACACTTACTAATAGATCTTTTTGAGGCCCATGATATGTTCAAGTATAGATCCTAGTGTTGACAAAAACTAACATATAAACTAATATTCAAATCATGAAGCATTAAATTTTAAGAAAAATTGGATCATGTGACAATCTCAAAAACTATTTGAAGAATACATAACTAGTTTAAATTGTTTTTGAAAACTAGTTAAAGATCCTTCAAATATGTCAAATCATATGTTTTTCATGAATGAGACTAAGTACATAAAAATCCAAGCACTCATAGTCCATAAAGCTCATAAATATATTTTTGAATAAAAGATGAGTGTTCAAAGGTTATGTAAATAGTATTTTCATGAAAGTTGTCATTGAAGCTCAAATCACATAGAAATCATTGTTATCAAATCAACACAAAATCATTTTTATTAAAAACTACAATCTTCATGGTATATGTATGAATTATACAAATCTAACAATACACATACATATCCCAAAATTGTAAAAGAGTCTATCAAATATTTGCATGAAAGCTAGAGACTCACGGGTATACATGTATATTTATTAGATTTGAATTAAACACACATATACATGAAGTAAAATCAAAGATAGGCATAACAAGTATAAATGACCGAATCATCAAAACTAGCCTATACACATGCATATAGTGAATACAAATGAGCATGAAGTTCAAATATATATAAGTCAATTGTAGTTCACTATTCATATATGTATAAGTACAAGTATTGACACATTCTACATTTAAACTAGTATATACCACATGAAACACCAAAAATATCTTAAAATATGAACATGCTATGAATGATATTATGAACATAAAAGCATGTACATAAATAAAATAGGAGTTTAGAAATTGTTACCAACTCCAAAGCTCCTAGCATGGTGGTTGATCCACCAAAGCTCCTTGATAGCGATGCAACCCAAAAGTATGTCCATCATGTCCAAGTGCATCCACTACCAAGGTACCATCCCTCTCACGTTTTGTGAGAGCCCTCACCTACATCACAAGTAAAAGGTGGGGGTTTTGGTACCCATACTTTCTTGGGTCCTTTGGGGTTAGCTTTATTGTAAGGAACCCAAAATCTTTTATACTTAGCAAAATATAAATGAGGTTTCTTCTCAAAATGGCCTTTGCGGCCACAATGTGTACATACGTACACCTTAGTATGCTTATGTGTAGGAGTGTGATCATGTTGTGCAACATAAGCAAATGCATGGTTATGATGTGCATGAATGTGTGGAGTTTGTTTCTTTGAAAATATTGACTCCAACCTAGAATGATTAAAAGCACAAGAGTTCAAAGTTGAACTCAAACCATCCATTTTATTTTTCAAATTTTAATCTCATTAGTTGTGGCATGTAAAGCATGGTGAGATAAAGAATCATTTTTCTTTTTCTTTTGAAAAACATTATCCTTTTCTTTTTCAACAAATTTTCTTTTTAAAGATTTATTTTCTTGTAAAATACTTTCTTTTGTTGTTCCACCATAGCAATATCATTTTTCAAAATATTGTTCCCTTCACAAAGATCATTCAATTTGAAAATAAGGAAACATTCTCATTTTTCAAATCTTTATTTTCTTTTTCTAAGCATGCAATCTTAGATCTAAAAGAATCATTTTCTTTAAGCATGCAATCAAATTTCTTTTTCAAACTTTTGTTATCTTTTTCTAAGCATGCAATATTATCTCTAAATGAGTCATGTTCATTATGCATGCAAGCAATGTCCTTTTTCAAATTTTTATTATTCTTTTTAATCATGTCATATTTCTCAAGCAATAATTGGCAAAATGTATTGAGCTCATCATATGACATATTAACATCCTCATCCTCGGATTCGGAGTTTACCTCAAGAGGGTTATCCCCTTGGACCATGTAGCATACGTTGGAGATGTCGCTTCCAACGTCCGAATCGCTCCCCGCATAGTATAGATCCTTTTCGCCAAGGGAGGTGAGGGTATTCCACACTACAAAAGCCGAGTCAAGATTAGTTAACTTAGACAAATAATCATCATCTAAGCTAGATACTAAAGCATGTAGGGCCTTTGCATTAGCCTCAATGTTCTTACCATTTAAGCAATATTCTTTATTAGTTGTGGCAAGATATACACTAAGGCCAAGTCCTTTGAGGAACAAAGACATCTTAACCTTCCAAATTTGGATGTTAAGGATGTCAAAGGTGGGTGGTGACATGAAGTCCATGGTGAGGTGTGTGCGTACAAAAATATTGTGATTAGCCTAAAAGGAGGATCTTTAACTCTTAGGTTGTTAGACCCAATATCAAGAGCACTAGCTCTGATACCAATTGTAAGATCACCTAGAGGGGGGTGAATAGGTGATGGCTAATCTAATGGTCACTTATGAACAAATAATGCGGAATTAAAACTAAGTTGACCAAATTAAACTTCTTTTAATTGAACACTTATGTATAACACAAGAGTGTTGCCGAATTCCCCTTGCGAGGCTCTGGACAAACTCCTCTAGATTCCCCTTGAATGGGTTGAGGTGCCGCGTTGGCTCTCTTGGTTGAATACTAGTGTTAACAACAATCCCAAGCAAGTATGTATATCAATTATGAGCACAAGGGAATATATCATGCATATATAAGATGAGCACAATAAATTGAATGCAAGATATAAAATAGAGACAAAAAGAGAAAGAGAGCAAGAGTGAGCAATCGCAAACACAAAGGGTTTGTTTCGAGGTTCGAGCACACTTGCTCTACATCCCCGCCTTCGACACACGAAGGATTTCCACTATGTAAGATCCCACCGGATCTCTCCTCGGTGCCGCAACACCTACAAGCTCTCGGACTCCAAAGTCCCTTACACACGCAAGTCCACCGACTCGCCGAGGCCGCACCTCAAACCACCAAGAGTTCCCAACCGAACTCTAACCACCAACGAGCACACTTGCCCGTCTCCTCAAATACAAAAGAAATCTCTTTGGTGATCTAACACTTGATCACCAGTTACAAACTCACTACAACACTCTCCCTATAGGATAGATATACAATGGAAGCTCAAGTGTAGTGTGAGAAAAAACAAGGAAAGAAGGCTTTGATGGAAAACTCAAGAAATCACAATAAATACTCTCTTGATAAAATCCCTTTTGATAGGAAATTTTGGCACTCTATTTTGTGGGAGAAAACTTCTGAAATCACTTGGAAAAACTGGCTCAAGAAGTCCTCAAAATCTTGGCTTCAAACAATGACAAAACCCCTTTTATAGAGGCCAGAAAAATCTGACCGTTGGGCTCTGTCAGAGCTACCGGTCGACCGGTCCGGTCGACCGGCAACGGTCAAAAATCCGACCGTTGCAGCCTCCGGTCGACCGGCCCGGTCGACCGCGCAACTGGAGAAGAGAGAAAACTCTCTGTCGGTCGACCGGCCCGGTCGACCGATAATTCCCGAGAGCAAAGCTCTCTTAAGCGGTCGACCGATCCGGTCGACCGTCCTCCAGTGCACACAGGCGTGCACGCTGTGCACGTCCGGTCGACCGACCCGGTCGACCGGCCACTGTCAGTTCTGAAAAATCAGAACTGCCAGAACCTGAAAATTTTGGGATTAAGGATAGGTCTTTTTGGCTTAATAAAAATCCCATAAATACTTAGAAATTCTACAAAAATAGTTTTATGATATAGAAACATGCTTGCACAAAATCAAGGCATGTTATTGAAGATTTGACTATTTTTGTAACTTGGAAATATTGGCTCATAATAAAAACTGTTTTCTAAAACAACATGTTTTCCAAATTTCCATCAAATACAAAAACAAGATACACTTTAAAGCATAGTGCGTGTGGATATGATCCACTACACAATCAAGATGACATATCTAGTTTTTGACATAAAGCACTAAACTTGGTTTTGAAATATCAACATGTTTTTCCAAACTTTCATCAAATACAAAAACAAGATATACTCTAAAAGCATAGTGTGTATGGATATGATCCACTACACAATCAAGATGAAATATCTAGTTTTTGACAATAGGCTCTAAGCATGGTTTTGGATATAAGATATGTAAACTATGAAATACCAAAAACCAAAATAAATATTTTGTCACAAAGAAAATCTGTTTCTAAATAAAAATTCCTTTCTAAAAAGAAATCTTAAATGAAAACTTCAATCAAGAGTGTGTGTGTGATTCATACTTGAGCAATCCACCAATCTATTCTATCCTTTACATTTTTATCTAAAATAAATCTTATACCTAGACACAAGTCTTCATCTTCTTGAAGTCTTCACTTGAAGGCTTCTCATCTTCTTGACTTGGTCTAAATGCAATCCACCGAGCTCATCTCTAGATGTGTTCTTGATGCATAGGCTCGTGAATCAACCGGTGCTAGCTTCCAACTTGTCTTTAAATCCTTTGTTGAAGCTCCACACCTACTAAGATCTTGATAATGAATCTGTCACTAATTTAAACAAAAGATCATTAGTAATCATAACTTCATGAGTTGATCATCATCAAAACTAGGGTGATAGGCCTTTGGGCCAACAGAACAAGAGTGGAAAGTAATTCATCCTTTTCTTTAGAAAGAGTAAAAACTTGATGATTAAGAGATTCATTTTCCTTTTTCATTTTTAAATACTTTTCTTAAGAAAATAATAGTTATGTGATAATTCTACAAAAGCTTCTCCTAACTCATCCATGGAAAGTTCATCATTAGGAGAAGTGGAAGAGGTTACCTTGCTTGTGCTTTCATTAGCCATGAAGCACATGTTGGCGGTATCAATCTCCTCCTCGGATTCGCTCTCGGAATCCCATGTAGCTTTCATTGCCTTCTTCTTGTGAGGCTTCTTTGAGGTGGAGGGCTTCACTTTATCCGGACACTCCACCACTATGTGTCCCGGTCTTTGGCAATTAAAGCAAATGATCTTTCTTTCTTCTTTGCCTCCTTGCCATCTCTTCCTTCCTTGAAATTTAGCCTTGTTGTACATCCTCCGGACGTTCTTCACAAGAAGTGAGAGCTCTTCGTCATCTTCTTCTTCATCGTCTTCGTCGGAGTGTGTGGATTGACTTTTGAAGGCTATTGTCTTCTTCTTGGAAGGAGCCATGTCCTCCCTCACTTTCCTCTCCATCTCATGGGTTTTGAGGTTCCCAATGGACCAATTAGCTCCATCTCCTCCTTGTCATTGAGTTCCTTCAAGGTTGTTGCTTTTACTTCCCATGAAGGAGGAAGAGCCCGGATGATCTTTCTTACTCTTTGATCGTTGTCGATAGCATCACCTAGAGAAGAAAGTCCATTAGTGATCTTTGTAAATCTTGTAACCATATCATCTATGGTTTCATTTTCTTGCGTGCAAAAATTCTCATATTGGGACCGAAGAAGGTCAATCTTAGCCCTCTTCACTTGTGAGGTCCCTTCATGTGTAACTAGCAAATGTGTCCAAATTTCATATGCGGACTTGCAATGAATAACTCTAGCTATGTCATCATCATTAAGGGCTTGAAGTAGTGCATAGTGAGCCCTAGCATTGGCATCAAATTCTTTGGTCTCTATTTTGGACCAAGTGGATTCATCACCGGAGGGCGCACTAAAGGGTTTGGTCACGGCCTTTGCAACTCGACTACTTAGAGATTGCAAGAAAACGGTCATCTTAACTTTCCATATGGGAAAGTTAAGTCCATCAAACTTAGGAGGGGTTTTAATTCCATCGGCCATATTTACTAAGTGAAAATAAATGAAATGATTAGCAAAATTAGGATCTCTCTAAGGTTGTTAAGCCAAATCCTAGAGTCCAAGCTCTGATACCAATTGAAAAACACCTAGAGGGGGGGTGAATAGGTGTTATTGCTAATCTAACAATCTTTTTAAAACTAAGTATGATGAATGATGCAACGATCTCTCAAAACAAGACTAAGAGCCGAATACCCCGTGAGAGGTTCTGAACTCCTTCCTCCCAATTCCCCTTGAATGGGTTAGAGGTGCGCAATGCAACCTTGTTGTATGAGAATTGATCGAACAAAGTATGAATAAAATGCAATGATGAAATGCACACAAGATATCACAAGTATTACAAGCTTGAAGTAATTGCACAAGGAAAGAAACAAGATCACAAGTAAGTAATAGAAAGCAATATAGTGCAATAGAAATTTAAAGCAAGAATGGACACAAGGCAATCGCAAACACAAGATGTTTGTTTCGAGGTTCGAGCCACCGCTCTACTCCCCGCCTTCACCTCCGTGAAGGGTTTCCATTATCCACCGAGGACGATTACAACGGTCTACCGAAGACCCGAGCACCGAGCTCCACCAAGTACAATAACCTCTACCGTAGAGGTGTCTCCACAAGAACAAGAAGAGGAACAAGAACAAGAGTGATCACAACAAGATCACCAAACTCTTTTACAACACTCTCACTCTTTTTACAACTTCACTATAGAATGAGTTAGGGATTTTTGGCTCTATGAAGTGTAGTGAGAAAAACTCAGTTGTAGAGATGATTTTTGCAAGGGAACACAACTGAAAACTAGCTCAAGAAAGAATTGGAAATGGAGAGCTTAAACACTTTTCTTTTCTCTTTTGAAAACTTTGAAAACTTGAGGATTTTTCTTAGTATTTTGCAAGAGAGTCTTCTCCTCTATTTATAGGGAGAAAAATAGGTATTTAGAGCTTATTTGCTCTGAAAAAGAACTGAAAAACCCTGTAAAAGTCTGCCAAAAAACAGATCAAAAAACAGATTTCAGAATTGCACAAAAGAGGAAAGAGCCGTTGGGCAGCAGCAGGCTTGGCGGTCGACCGGGCTGGTCGACCGCCAGCTCAGCTGGTCAAAGAGCCGTTGGCTCGGGTCTTCTGGCGATCGACCGGCCGGTCGATCCAGAAAACCGAGAACAAACCTGCTCTCAGTCTTCCTCTAGCGGTCGACCGGACGGTCGACCCAGAAAACCCGAGAGCAATCCTGCTCTCAGACGGTCGACCGCCCAGTCGACCGTAGGACGTGCACAGACGTGCCGCCCAGGCACAGTGGCCGGTCGACCGGGCCGGTCGGCCGGTCAGCCTGAAACAGGAAAATAAGTGTATTTTGACTTGAAAAATTTTGCAAAATAATTTTTGACTTTAAGGAAACTTAAGTAATGTGCTAGTAGGGGTATATAAACAAGATCTAAACATGATATTTATTTTTGTAAAATATAGAGTCATGTAAATATATTTTTAAGGCATGAAACCTAAACTAAACATGAAAACTTAAATACAAGACTCACATTTTAACAAAACCAAATTGTGTGTGTGTATCCTAGAGCCAATATCCAACACTCAAACTTTAACATTCTAATTCTTACATTGATTCTAAGGACTTCAAGTGCTTCAAGGAGGGCTTTTCACCATATGATCTTCAAAGCTTGATTCTTGAGCCCAATTTGAGTTGACTTGAGTCCAAAACCTTTGCTAATAGGGAATAAACCTTCTAAATGAGTTAGATCCCTGAAACACACTCAACCAATAAACAATATTAGTACGAATAACTAATATGTTTTGTAATCATCAAAACACACTAAACAAGGGTGATTGTAACCTTGGGCCAACAGTAAGGGTTCAGGAGTCGAGCTTGTTTCAAGAAGTGTGTCCAAGTCAAGAAGTTGAAACTCAAGTCCACAATCATCTTCCCACAATGGAATGTGACTCAATAATGGGGATTCAAGTTCAGGAATGATAGGTGTGGGAATCAAATCTGACTCTAAAAGATTACCTAAGTCGGGTAACAAAACAGGAGTCAATATTGATTCGGGAATTTGAACTTGACACAGATTTGAGAATCAAAGTCACATATCTCATTCGGTTCAATCTCATAAAAATGAGAACTTGCCAATTTGTCAATGGGACTTTCAAAAGTATGAAATTGGTCAAGTTTAATATGATGATCATCAAAAATGGGTGATTCAATTTCATGATCTATGGGTACGAGAATAAATGTTGGCTCAGAAAATTGGTCCAAATTGGGTAAGGATACCGGAGTCAACATAGATTCGAAAATGGAAACTGAATCGCAAAGTGGGGATCGGGCTCACATTCACAATCTAATTCAATCTCATTGAAATTAAAACTAGCCAATTTGTCCAAGGATTGGGGTTGAGCAAGTTCATATTGATGTGATGAAATTGAATTTTGATCAAGGTCTTCTAGACAGAATGATTCTTGGTTCCTATCAACTTGCTCAAGAATGTTTGAAAGTCTAGAAATTTGATCATTCATTATATCTTGTAACCGATCCACTTTTTCTTCTAGCCTATCGAATAGATCAATGGTGGACTGAAACCTTGGTGATGTGGGAAGAGACGTATATGAAGATAATGGTTGAACAGGTAGTTGACCATACGGCTCAAGGGTATTGAATCTCCATTGACTCTGTGAAGAGTAGTGATGATTATTCCAATCTTGTTCATAGTATTGGGACTGGCGCATGTAATGATTCGGATAAGACCAATCTGGTACACTAGGTTGGTCAAAGTTATGATATGCCAAGTTGATAATATCCGAATAAGAGGTTGGTGTGTAATATGGATTCTCATTAAAGTTGAAAAAATTGTTGTTATAGGCCATATCACACAAACACAAACAAAGAAAAAGAAAACAAACAAATAATCAAACAAAAAAGAAAAAAAATTCTATCCTAAGTTAGGGTAGACCTATGACCTAGACGACTCCTAACTGGTTAGACTGTCCACGGGAGGTAGGGTGTAGACTTTGACCACAAGTTAATCAGCCAGGTCAGAGCAAGATTGGTGGGAGGTTTTCCGTCAAAAACGTTCCTTAATTAAATAACCACCAATCTTCGGGCTTTCGGCCCTCAATCCCCTCCTAGACACTGATTTGGCAGGAGTCAATTTCCAACACCGTTCCCCCTTCTGATAATCTCCTAATTGAGTCTGAGATGTCCCTAGGGCCAACGTCTACTCATTTTTAGTTAGGCTTGGGTTAGTGAGTGCTTGGAATATGATTTTTGGGCCAACGAAGGGTGATTAAATCCCCACCTTATCTTGTTATGGGTTAGTGCCCTTAAGATAAGTTTGTGCAAGTGTACAAGATATGTAAATAAGATTCACTCAAAGCAATGAAAATCAACCAAGAGATGAGTCCTATTCTACATGCAATGCGAACGTACCTTGCTCCAGCACTCTTCAACAGTAAAAATAAATGAATTGAAAAGACACGTGCCTAAAATGCAAACGTCTAATGAATTTTTTATCTTTTCCAACAAGTATTTTACTGTTGATTAATTAGCAGTGTGCAAGTTTATCACAGAATAGAATTTAACAGAGTAGTAAACAAATCTTTCAATTTGCAGCAACCTGCAGAAAGTAAGTAGTTCTCTACTACTGCCGCGGATCCGCGGCCATTGCCGCGTTTGCGTGGCTAGGTAGTAGGCTCTGCTGCTCTGCCTTCGAGGGTAGAGACACAAAGTTGCTATATGTCCTTTTCTGCTGTTATGTATCCTGTTCTCCAAACCTGCAAACAAAAAGAATAAAAGAATAATTAGTTTTTAATTTTTTTTTTTAGAGAAAACTTACCATCCCTCCCCGGCAACGGTGCCAAAATTTTGATTGAGATTTTACCTGCACACAAAATATGGAATATTAGATTTAGAACAAGATATGCAAGGTGCTCAATTCTAATCCGCGAAAGCAATGGCTATGCGGGTCGTGATCCTCAGGGAGGGACTAGCGATGGAAGCGTTTAAGTAAGTTCTCTAAAAATTTCTTTTAGTTAGTTATCAAAAGGAAAAGTTAGGTTAGAAAGAAAGTGGTAGGTTAAGAAGATGGAGAAATAGAAGCGGTATGTACAATGAGTTGGAAAACAAAGATTGGGAAGATGAGGTGTTGGTTGAAAATCACCTAAAGGGGGGTGAATAGGTGATTATGCTAATCTAATGAACTTAATACAGAATTTAAAAACTAATTACAATTAACAAGAGATGCACACTCAAACAAGCCAAGCAAATAATTATGAATGAACAATATGAATAGATGCAAGGCACAAAGTAAAGAGAGAGAGTAAGAGCCAAGGGATCAAGCGCAAACAACAAGATATGTTTCGAGGTTCGAGCACCCAGCTCTACATCCCCGCCTTCACACAGAAGGATTTCAAGTCCACTAGCTTGTCCACAAAGGACTCCCACAAAGGGAACGTCCACCGAGGATTTGGGGCAATCACAATTACAAGGAGTACCCAACTCCTCTCCATACAAACACAACCTCCTCTTTGAGGCACAACTCCAAGCCAACAAACAATCGCCTCACAACTTGAGGGATTAGCACCAAGCAACACAAGGATCACCTCACAACTTGAGGGATACAACCCAAATGCACAACCTCCTCAACAAAATGAGGGCAAGGCACAAAGCAAATAATGGGTTTACAACTTGGTGGTCAAAACAACAACCACAAACAATCTCTTTCTCCCACACAAAGATCCTATAGAATAAGAAAGTAGATGTAGCTCAAGTGTGGAGAAAACCAAAGGAATGGAAATCAAAAACTCAAAGAAAATCTTTGGAAAAAGCTAGAAACCAAGATGAAGAAATTGAATCAAAATCTTTCCCAAAAACCCTTTCTTGATTTTCCAAACCCTAACAAAAACACCAAATAGATTGATCAATATAAAGCCCAAAAACTTCTTTTGATTGCTGAGAAAACACTAGAGAGTCAGGAAAAATTCGCACAAAAAATCTTCTAGAAAAACTCTTTCCTATGGGGTATTTATAGCCCCCAGAAAAATATAGCCGTTGGCAGCCAAATCTGCCAAAAATGGCCTACCGGTCGACCGTGCGGTCGACCGGCCAAAGGTCACATTTTGACCGTTGCCAGCTACCGGTCGACCGCCCGGTCGACCGAAACAAACAGAGAGTTGCCTACATGCAGTCGGTCGCCCGTGCGGTCGACCGGACCATGTGGCAGCCAGCGTGCACGTATCCGTGCACGTCGGTCGACCGGCTACTTGGTGCGGTCGACCGTAGGGGTCAACCGACCTAGCCTGGCAGAGACTGTTCTGGTCAGCAAAAACATGTAATTTTTAATCCTAAAAATTTCCATTAAATCTCTAAAAATCCACAAAAATAGTTTTATCATTTTTCATTGAAATACAAACTTGTGTTAAAAAGTTTAACACAAATCTCAAACATTTTGAACTATCTTTGTGTTATAGAAATTTTTCCAAAAATCGAAAACTGTATTTCTAAAACTTGAATTTTTGAATAGAAAATACATTTTGTCCAAAACTCATCCAAATACAAAAACATGATATTTAAACAACATTTAGGCATGATGTATATGGATATAATCCTATATACATGAAACATATATATATCCATATTTTTGACTTTAATTTCAAAATATGTTTTGTTAAAAATACCAAAACATAAAACACATGAATAAGTGAGTCAAAACTAAGTTTGTCTAGGAAGTTAAGCATGCATGTATATAGAACAATTCTAATATACATTAAACCATGTAAACTTGTTTTGATCTATCTATTCATGAAACCAAGATTGGTTAAACCAAAAGCGAAAAAACCGAAAACCAATATTCAAAACATGAAACGTGTGTGTTGTGAACTTGAGCATATCATGCTATTCTAATCTTTAGAATTTTGGATCTAAACACAAAACTAAACTATGGTACCGAAGTCTTCTTGTAGAGCGCAATCTCCAAGCCGACTCGATCCAAAACTCTTTGATCTACCAAGCAAGTGCTATATATGATCTTTGACGCTCGGGCTCTTGAATCAACATGTGAAAGCTTCCAAATCATCTTGTTGAAGCTAATCACCTACTAATAACTTGATTAATGATCTGAAACTAAAATCACAAGATTATTAGTACACATAACTACATGAGTTAATCATCATCAAAACTAGAGTGAAAGGCCTTTGGGCCAACAATCTCCCCCTTTTTGATGATGACAAAATTCATGGAGTTATATATGCATGGATTAAAGTTAAGCTTCAAAGAAGCTCCCCCTTAACTCATGCATAACCAAATAAACATAATGAATATACAATGAAGGCTCTTAAACATGAATGCATAGAAATGCATAAATAATAAAAGGCTCTAGATACCAATGAAATGTTTAAAAACAAAACATGCTCTAGATACCAATTAAAATTAAACTAAACTAAACTTAATATATGCAAAACATAAACATGCATATATAAAACTCAATCAAACTCAAAATCTTTCTCCCCCTTTTTGTCAATCATCAAGAAGGGGGTAAATTTTACCAAAACAAAACTCAATCTCACCCTTTTAATACAAAGAAACAATCAATAAGAGGTAAAAGTAGAACCAAAACAATAAATTTTTCTCCCCCTTTTTGTTCGAAACCATGAATCAACAAAAGGGTTAATAAAGACAATGTTCTCCCCCTTTGTCTAAAACAAGACAAAACCAAATAGGGGTGACTATCAATTAAGATATCAAGTGAAAATTTGTCAAAGAATAGCATCTTGATACCAATTGAAAGGAAACAAACAAAAAATATTGATACCAATTTTAAGCAAAACACATGAAAATCTTGATACCAATTTGAAATTAAACATAATAAATTTTGAATGTCTAAACAAATTTTTGATGTCAATTGTAAATATTTTTCATTTTGAACATATGATACCAAATTTAAATTTTCAATCATAAAGTATGGGAGTGGAAAACAAATACCAATTGAAAGATGAAATACAAGTTTTCTCCCTCTTTATGAATTACCAACAAAACACATGCATAGGCTTGAAATAAGATACCAATTGAAAATTGAACCAATTGAAAAGCAATTGAAAACTAATAAATTGAAACAAAATTGAAGCTCAAGCACTAGCATAAACAAGATTTTGTGCTTAAAGATACAGGGATATAATATGCACAAATAAAACATATATGTATGAAAAATAGATACCAATTGAAATTGATATTCTTTAAAATGAAAGCATGCATACGTACAAACATATATGAGAAACAAGAAAGGTCAAGATTGATACCAATTGAAAGAATTCAATGATACCAATTGAAACAACAATAAGGTCAAGTGTATATCTCATATAACTACCACCCATTCATGCACAAATTTTAAATGATTTTCATTTTAAAGCATACATGAACATGATCTCCCATCCAACCACCCATTGATGGTAGGAGTTTTCAAAATTAGGTTTGAAAATAAGGTACGTTTGAAAATCTCTACCACAAGAAGAATACGAACTGGTTAAATGGGAAATCTTGTTAACTAGTACAAAATCCTTCAAGAAAGGAATAAAACAAAATTGTTTTTCATGAAACACATGTAATTCACAAGAACAATAAACACTCAAAATCCATAAAGCCCATATCATAGTCTCATGAAAACAAATCATGAGTAAATTAATAAAGTGAGTGTACAAGTATAATGTGACACATATCAACATGAAAATATTCAATTAAGCTCGATTTAAATTCCTTTAAAACATGAAACCATGAAAAACTAGATTTTCATTACCAATAAAAATTACCTAAAAACATGAAAATCATCAAAACGATTTAAACTTCAAGGCATATGTATGTCATGTACAAACTAAAGTATACATACATATCCTAAGTATAATGAGTCCACAAAAGTATATGCATGAAGGCACGTGGCTCAAGGATGTACATGTATAATCAATAGTTTGGACAAGATAGACATATACATGAAGTTAAAACACATGATCATAAAAACATATTCAAAATGAGGAATACAAGTTAGAATGCATGAATCATCAAAACTAGACTATACTAGCACATCTAATGGGTACAAATAAGCATTCAAGCACAAACATATATAAAGATTTATTTGTGGCCCACTATATGTACAAGTATAAATTCTAGTCTTAATGAAAACTAACATCTAAATAAGTAATCAAATCATGAAGCACGAAACAGGACATAAATCATCATGATAGACATAAAAATGATCATGAAGTAAATCCACATGCTATTAGAATCATGAAATACATAATAGCTAAACGAATGGTGAGAACACAACAAATGGGTCCATCTAAACATGGGTGATCGCAAAAGCTATACATACATGTCAAAGGTCTAATAAACATGGCATTTAACATAATAAGCTATAAACATCAAAACAAAACAAAAATCATAAACACACATATGATCATTATGTACATGCACATGCATTAGATCTAGGACATACATATTAGTTTAAAACAAGGTGAGAACACAAAGATAGGTCCATGGGTGTCTCAAGTAACTAAACATGTATATCACTAATCTAAATTACATGGCATAATCATAATGAGCTTTAAAACATGACATGCTATAAATCAACGACATGAAAGCATGTAAATAAAAACGGGAGTTAGAGATCGATACCAAAACCGATGAAGGCACCTCTCTAGTTCTCCAAACCAATGGTGGTCCTCCTCCACCAAACTTCCCTTGAAAGTGATGCATCCAAATTTGTTTTCTCTTAAGCACGAAATGCATTCACTCCAAGGCACCGCTACTCTCACGTGATGCGAGAGCCCACACCTACATCAAAAATTTTAGGGGTGGTCTTTAGTACCCATTTTCTTTTGGGTCCATAGGGGTTAGTATCTCTCCTAACCCAAACAAGATTATTTGCTAAATTTTCAATATGTAAACGATCATAGCAAAATCTAGCAAGGTGACCTTTTCGACCACAATGTGTACATGTGTACACATGAGCATACATGTAATGGTGGTGACCGTGGGAAGCATGTGTATGTCGTGGAGGGTGTACATGTAAAAATGGACCTTGTTTCTTACGAACCAAGGTTTCCAAGCGTGTATGATTTGAAGTACATTGGCTCAAAGTGGAGCCCAAACAATCTACACTTTTCTTCAAAATATTTATATCATTTTCAATAGTTGAAGATAAAGTGGAGCATGCAAAAGGTGTGCTAGATGAAGAAGCTACACTAGTATGGCACACATGAGAATCAATATCAATTTTCAAAGATTCATTTTTCTTTAAAACTAAATCCAATTCTTTTGTAATGAAATCAATTTCATTTTTCAAAACAAGGTTATCTTTTAAAACAAAATCCAATTTTGAAGATAAAGCCTCATTGTTTTTCACACATCATCACAATCATTTTTGCTTTTCAAAACATCAATCTCTTTTTGGGCAAGGTCTAGTTGAGATCTTAGTGAGTCACGTCCACTAGTAATCTCTTCCTTCTCTTGCAAAACCGATTCAAAAGTTAAATATAAATCCTTCATTTCTTCTTTTAAATCAAAATGATCCTTTTTCAAAAGATTATGTTTTTTCAAAAATTTTTCAAGCTTTGTGGCAAGTTCCATATTTAAGGTTTGAGCTTCTAAACAACCATCGCAATAGGAACTAGAGCAATCATCTAGTTGAGAATCCGATTGTACCTCAAGGGTGTCTTTCCCTTGGACCATAAGGCAATGCTCGTCGGACATGTCTCTTCTAGATCTTCTCAACTTGTTGATGATCCTTGGTAGCTCGGGAGAAGTCAATATGCTCCAAACTGCAAAAGCCGAATCGTAATGATCAAAAACACGGTAAAAGATCTTCATTAAGAGATGCTCTAAGTGTTTTAAGTGCTAATGCATTTGCTTTTTTATGCTTGCTATGATTTGTAAGATCACCTAGAGGGGGGGTGAATAGGTGATGGCTAATCTAATGGTCACTTATGAACAAATAATGCGGAATTAAAACTAAGATGACCAAATTAAACTTTCTTTTAATTAAACACTTATGTATAACACAAGAGTGTTGCCGAATTCCCCTTGCGAGGCTCTGGACAAGCTCCTCTAGATTCCCCTTGAATGGGTTGAGGTGCCGCGTTGGCTCTCTTGGTTGAATACTAGTGTTAACAAGCAATCCCAAGCAAGTATGTATATCAATTATGAGCACAAGGGAATATATCATGCATATGTAAGATGAACACAATAAATTGAATGCAAGATATAAAATAGAGACAAAATGAGAAAGAGAGCAAGAGTGAGCAATCGCAAACACAAAGGGTTTGTTTCGAGGTTCGAGCACACTTGCTCTGCATCCCCGCCTTCGACACACGAAGGATTTCCACTATGCAAGATCCCACCGGATCTCTCCTCGGTGCCGCAACACCTACAAGCCCTCGGACTCCCAAGTCCCGTACACACGCAAGTCCACCAACTCGCCGAGGCCGTACCTCTACCAAAGAGTTCACAACCGAACTCCACACCACAACGAGCACACTTGCCCGTCTCCTCAAAGTAACAAGAAAATTCTCTTTGATGATCACAACACTTGATCACCTAAAGAGCACTCTCACTACAACACACCTATAGGAATATCTAGCAATGGATAGCTCAAATGTGGTGTGAGAAAATCAAGGAAAGAAAGCTATGGAGGAAAACTCAAGAATCACTTTAACACTCTCTTGATAAAAACTCTTCCTTTTGATTGGAAGTATTTGCACTTAAATCTTGTGGAGAAACTCTTCTAAAAGTATCAGAAAAACTGCTCAAGAAATCTCCAAAATCTTAACCTCAAAACAGTTGACAAGACCCCCTTTTATAGGCTGCCAGAAATAGAGCCGTTGGGGTTCTGTCAGTGCTGTCGGTCGACCGCCGGTCGACCGGCCAACGGTCATTTTTCTGACCGTTGCAGCCACCGGTCGACCGGCTCGGTCGACCGATAACCTGGAATGAACTGTCGGTCGACCTATCGGTCGACTGGACATTTCCAGAGAGCAAACTCTCTTGGTCGGTCGACCGACCCGGTCGACCGGCCACTGCGCTGACAATGTGCACAGGGCTGTGCACATCGGTCGACCGGTCCGGTCGACCGACATGGCCTGTCAGCCAGTCTCCAGGTCTGAAAACAGGATTTAAAATCTTTTTATAAAATCCTAAAAATACATAGAAATTCTACAAAAATAGTTTTACCAATATACTTGAAAGAACAAACATGCTTGCACAAAATCAAGACATGTTATAGATGTTTTGGTCTATTTTTGTAACTTGGAAATATTAGCTCAATAACCAAAATGTATTTTTCCAAAACATGTTTTTCCAAACCTTGTTTTTCTAAATCTTTATCAAATACAAAAACAAGATATTTTGAACTTATAAAGCATAGTGTGTATGGATATGATCCACTACACAATCATAATAAAATATCTATGTTTTGATCATAAAGCTCTAACTTGGTTATGGTTTGAAAAGATATATATATGATAGAAATACCAAACCCAAAGTTTTTATATTTTGTCTCAAAGAAAATCTTTTACTAAATAAAAATTCTTTTCTAAAAAGAAATCTTTTATGAAATCAATTAAATCAAGAGTTCTATCAAGAGTGTGTGTGTGTGATATAACTTGAGCAATCCACCAACTATCTATCCTTTACATTTTAAAAAAAACAAAAATACAAATTCTATACCTAGACCCAAGTCTTCAACTTCTTGAAGTCTTCCCTTGAAGGCTTCTCATCTTCTTGACTTGGTCCAAGCTTGATCCAAAAACTCCTTGGATCACCACATGCAAGCTCCAAATCTTATTCTTTTATCCTTTGTTGAGCTATGCACCTACTAAGATCTTGATCATGAATCTGTCACTAATTAAACACAAGATCATTAGTAACTATAACTACATGAGTTGATCATCATCAAAACTAGGGTGAAGGGCCTTTGGGCCAACAATCTCCCCATTTTTGATGATGACAAAACTCATGGAGTTATATATGCATGGATTAAAGTAAAGCTTCAAAGAAGCTCCCCCTTAACTCATGCATGACAAGAAATAATAGATATGGCAATAAAAGCACATGACATGTATGCAATGTAAGGAGATGCAATCATAACAAAAATCAAATCTTAAGTCAAATCTTTTTCTCCTAATTGCAAAATACAACATATATGCATAATAAGTAAGAAAGACACAAATACTTCTCCCCCTTAAGCAATGAAAACATGCGCAATGAAAACATGCATATACAATACAATCTCAAATACTTCTCCCCCTTTTTGTCAATCATCAACAAAGGGTTCAAAGTAAAAATACATCAAACAAATTTTCTCTATAAAATAAATTTTGAATTTTTCTTAATAACAACAAATTTGAGATATCTTAGAAAGAGATCATATTATAAGATATCAAATAACACAATTTTGCATGGTTCCAATTGTAAAATAATCAAATTTGAATTTTTGATACCAATTTCAAAAAAAATACAATGCACAAGCTTATTATGAAATACCAATTTGAAGTCTAATTAAGCTTAGCATTAACAATCTATGTGCTTTAAAAGAAATACCACTTGTAAAATAAGCACAAATAGATAACATATATGTATGACAAGATAATACCAATAGAAATTGATATAATTTGAAGGCATTCATACATACAATCAAAATATGGATATACACAACATGAAGTCATATTGATACCAATTGCAAATAACCAATGATACCAATTGAAAAGTAAGCATAAGTGTATACATCATATAATCTACCATATGAAGAATTCGAACTAGTTAAATGAACTTGTTTTAAGAACTAGTACGAGATCCTTCCATCAAGGAATAAGTTAAAAAGTTTTTCATGAAAGATCAATGAAACACAAGGCACTAAAAACACTCTATCTATAAAGTTCAAATAGTTTCAAAAGAAGTGAGTGTACTAATGTTATGTGAAATATGGCATCATGAAAATGGCAATAAGGTACAATATTCCTTAGAAAATCATAAACATCAAAATCATCTCACATTTTTTTTTATTAAATCATTGAAAACAAAATCTATATGTCAAGATATATGTATGTTTTGACAATACATGAAATATACATACATATCTCTTAAACTCAAGTGAGTCTATATGAATGGATTTGCATTGAAGGCATAAGACTCAAGAGTTATACATGTATATTTTAAGGTTTGGCAAAATACACATATACATGAAATAAAAGGCACATAATCATAAATCAAATCCAAAAGGTGAACATAAGTTTAAATATGTATGAATCATCAAAACTAAGCAATACAAGTACATTTCAAGGGTTCAAATAAGCATTTAAGCACACTTACTAATAGATCTTTTTGAGGCCCATGATATGTTCAAGTATAAATCCTAGTGTTGACAAAAACTAACATATAAACTAATATTCAAATCATGAAGCATTAAATTTTAAGAAAAATTGAATCATGTGACAATCTCAAAAACTATTTGAAGAATACATAACTAGTATAAATTGTTTTTGAAAACTAGTTAAAGATCCTTCAAATATGTCAAATCATATGTTTTTCATGAATGAGACTAAGTACATAAAAATCCAAGCACTCATAGTCCATAAAGCTCATAAATATATTTTTGAATAAAAGATGAGTGTTCAAAGGTTATGTAAATAGTATCTTCATGAAAATAGTCATTGAAGCCCAAAACGATCATAAGTCAAATTTTTAACAACAAATCATGAAAAATCATTTTTCACTAAAATCAACAATTTTCATGGTATATGTATGGTTTATACAAATCTAACAATATGCATACATATCCAAAAATTAAAAGAGTCTATTAAATGTTTGCATGAAGGCAAGAGACTCACGGGTATACATGTATATTTATTAGATTTGAATTAAGCACCCATATACATGAAGTAAATCACTAAAATAGGTAAAACATGTATAAAAGAAAATCATCAAAACTAGTCTTATACATATGCATAAAGTGGATACAAATGAGCATGAAGTTCAATCATATATATGAGTCAATTGTATTTCACTATACATCTATGTATGAATACAAGTTTTGAAATATTCTACATCTAAACATGTAAATACCACATGAAGCACATGAAAAATCTTAAACAAAATCATGAACATGCTATGAATATGACATAAGTAAATAGCATGAACATAAAAGTAGGAGTTTAGAGGTTGTTACCAACTCCAAAGCTCCAAGTGTGGTGGTCTTTCCCACCAAGATTCCTTGATAGCAATGCATCCCAATGTTTGTCCATCATGTCCATTGCATTGGCTACCAAGGCACCAATCCTCTCACGTCTTGTGAGAGCCCTCACCTACATCACAATCAAAAGGTGGGGGTTTGGTACCCATGTTTTCTTGGGTCCTTTGGGGTTAGCATTGTTGTAAGGAACCCAAAATCTATTATACTTAGCAAAATATAAGTATGGTTTCTTATCAAAACAATATTTTGCTAGATGGCCTTTGCGGCCACAATGTGTACAAATGTACACCTTAGCATGATGCTTATGAGTGTGATTGTGATCGTGATGTGCACCATAAGCATGAGCATGATGAGTATGTGCATGAGCATGGGGAACTTGTTTCTTTTGAAACAAAGATTCCAACTTAGAATGATTAAATGCACAAGAGTTCAAAGTTGAACTCAAATTATTCATTTTATTTTTCAAGTTCTTAATCTCATTAGTGGTAGCATGAAAGGCATGATGAGATGAAGAATCATTTTTCTTTTTCTTCTTAGCAACAAAATCTTTTCTTTTTCAACAAATTTCTTTTCAAAGTAATATTTTCTTGCAAAATATCTTCTTTTTGTTTTTCCACCAAGTCAATCTTTTCTTTCAAAGTATTGTTTCCTTCACACAAAATACTCAATTTAGAAAATAAGGAAACATTCTCATTTTTCAAATCTTCTTTTTCTTTTTCTAAACATGCAAGTTTATTTTTCAAGGAATCATTTTCTACATGCATGCAATCAAATTTCTTTTTCAAAATATTGTTATCTTTTTCTAAGCATGCAATGTTATCTCTAAAAGAGTCATGTTCTACATGCATGCAAGCAATTTCTTTTTAATCATGTCATATTTCTCAAGAATTGTTTGGCAAAATGAAGTGAGCTCATCATATGACATGTCCTCATCATCGGATTCGGAGTTTACCTCAAGGGGGTTATCCCCTCGGACCATATAGCATACGTTGGAGATGTCGCTTCCAACGTCCGAATCACTCCCCGCATAGTATAGGTCCTTTTCGCCAAGGGAGGTGATGATGTTCCAAGCTACAAAAGCCGAATCAACGTTAGAAACCCTAGATAAATAATCATCATTTAGGGTTGACTTAATAGCATGAAGGGCTTTTGCATTAGCCTCAATGTTCTTACCATTTAAGCAATATTCTTTATTAGTTGTGGCAAGATATATACTAAGGCCAAGTCCTTTGAGGAACAAAGACATCTTAACCTTCCAAATTTGGATGTTAAGAATATCAAAGGTGGGTGGTGACATGAAGTCCATGGTGAGGTGTGTGTGTGTACAAAATATTGTGATTAGCCTAAAGGAGGATCTTTAACTCTTAGGTTGTTAGACCCAAATCAAGAGCACTAGCTCTGATACCAATTGTAAGATCACCTAGAGGGGGGGGGGTGAATAGGTGATGGCTAATCTAATGGTCACTTATGAACAAATAATGCGGAATTAAAACTAAGATGACCAAATTAAACTTTCTTTTAATTAAACACTTATGTATAACACAAGAGTGTTGCCGAATTCCCCTTGCGAGGCTCTGGACAAGCTCCTCTAGATTCCCCTTGAATGGGTTGAGGTGCCGCGTTGGCTCTCTTGTTGAATACTAGTGTTAACAAGCAATCCCAAGCAAGTATGTATATCAATTATGAGCACAAGGGAATATATCATGCATATGTAAGATGAACACAATAAATTGAATGCAAGATATAAAATAGAGACAAAATGAGAAAGAGAGCAAGAGTGAGCAATCGCAAACACAAAGGGTTTGTTTCGAGGTTCGAGCACACTTGCTCTACATCCCCGCCTTCGACACACGAAGGATTTCCACTATGCAAGATCCCACCGGATCTCTCCTCGGTGCCGCAACACCTACAAGCCCTCGGACTCCCAAGTCCCGTACACGCAAGTCCACCGACTCGCCGAGGCCGTACCTCTACCAAAGAGTTCACAACCGAACTCCACACCACAACGAGCACACTTGCCCGTCTCCTCAAAGTAACAAGAAAATTCTCTTTGATGATCACAACACTTGATCACCTAAAGAGCACTCTCACTACAACACACCTATAGGAATATCTAGCAATGGATAGCTCAAGTGTGGTGTGAGAAAATCAAAGAAAGAAAGCTATGGAGGAAAACTCAAGAATCACTTTACACACTCTCTTGATAAAAACTCTTCCTTTTGATTGGAAGTATTTGCACTTAAATCTTGTGGGAGAAACTCTTCTAAAAGTATCAGAAAAACTGCTCAAGAAATCTCCAAAATCTTAACCTCAAAACAGTTGACAAGACCCCCTTTTATAGGCTGCCAGAAATAGAGCCGTTGGGGTTCTGTCAGTGCTGTCGGTCGACCGCCGGTCGACCGGCCAACGGTCATTTTTCTGACCGTTGCAGCCACCGGTCGACCGGCTCGGTCGACCGATAACCTGGAATGAACTGTCGGTCGACCTATCGGTCGACTGGACATTTCCAGAGAGCAAACTCTCTTGGTCGGTCGACCGACCCGGTCGACCGGCCACTGCGCTGACAATGTGCACAGGGCTGTGCACATCGGTCGACCGGTCCGGTCGACCGACATGGCCTGTCAGCCAGTCTCCAGGTCTGAAAACAGGATTTAAAATCTTTTTATAAAATCCTAAAAATACATAGAAATTCTACAAAAATAGTTTTACCAATATACTTGAAAGAACAAACATGCTTGCACAAAATCAAGACATGTTATAGATGTTTTGGTCTATTTTTGTAACTTGGAAATATTAGCTCAATAACCAAAATGTATTTTTCCAAAACATGTTTTTCCAAACCTTGTTTTTCTAAATCTTTATCAAATACAAAAACAAGATATTTTGAACTTATAAAGCATAGTGTGTATGGATATGATCCACTACACAATCATAATAAAATATCTATGTTTTGATCATAAAGCTCTAAACTTGGTTATGGTTTGAAAAGATATATATATGATAGAAATACCAAAACCCAAAGTTTTTATATTTTGTCTCAAGAAAATCTTTTACTAAATAAAAATTCTTTTCTAAAAAGAAATCTTTTATGAAATCAATTAAATCAAGAGTTCTATCAAGAGTGTGTGTGTGTGATATAACTTGAGCAATCCACCAACTATCTATCCTTTACATTTTAACTAAAACAAAAATACAAATTCTATACCTAGACCCAAGTCTTCAACTTCTTGAAGTCTTCCCTTGAAGGCTTCTCATCTTCTTGACTTGGTCCAAGCTTGATCCAAAAACTCCTTGGATCACCACATGCAAGCTCCAATCTTATTCTTTTATCCTTTGTTGAGCTATGCACCTACTAAGATCTTGATCATGAATCTGTCACTAATTAAACACAAGATCATTAGTAACTATAACTACATGAGTTGATCATCATCAAAACTAGGGTGAAGGGCCTTTGGGCCAACATGATTTGGGTAGGATTCATTAGTAATGGCTTGATAAACTAGATGTCCTAGGTTTTTCAAATGACTACTCATATTGGCCTTCCAAACATCAAGTCTAAAAAAGTCAAACATAGGAGGGCTATCCATGAGTGCAAACTAAATGTGTGCAAAAGAACAATGCAAATGAAGATTAGCAAACCAAGATCTCACTCCTAGGTGGTTAAACCTAAATATAAGGAGCGGAGACTCTGATACCAATTGAAAATCACCTAGGGGGGTGAATAGGTAATTAAACTAATCTAATGAACTTAATGCGAAATTTAAAAACTAATTGCAATTAACAAGAGATGCACACTCAAACAAGCCAAGCAAATAATTATGAATGAACAATATGAATAGATGCAAGGCACAAAGTAAAGAGAGAGAGTAAGAGCCAAGGGATCAAGCGCAAACAACAAGATATGTTTCGAGGTTCGAGCACCCAGCTCTACATCCCCGCCTTCACACAGAAGGATTTCAAGTCCACTAGCTTGTCCACAAAGGACTCCCACAAAGGGAACCTCCACCGAGGATTTGGGGCAATCACAATTACAAGGAGTACCCAACTCCTCTCCTTACAAACACAACCTCCTCCTTGAGGCACAACTCCAAGCCAACAAAAAATCACCTCACAACTTGAGGGATTAGCACCAATCAACACAAGGATCACCTCACAACTTGAGGGATACAACCCAAATGCACAACCTCCTCAACACAATGAGGGTAAGGCACAAAGCAAATAATGGGTTTACAACTTGGTGGTCAAAACAACAACCACAAACAATCTCTTTCTCCCACAAAAAGATCCTATAGAATAAGAAAGTAGATGTAGCTCAAGTGTGGAGAAAACCAAAGGAATGGAAATCAAAAACTCAAAGAAAATCTTTGGGAAAAAGCTAGAAACTAAGATGAAGAAATTGAATCAAATCTTTTCCCAAAAACCATTTCTTGATTTCTCAAACCCTAACAAAAACACCAAATAGATTGATCAATATAAAGCCCAAAAACTTCTTTTGATTGCTGAGAAAACACTAGAGAGTCAGGAAAAATTCGCATAAAAAATCTTCTAGAAAAACTCTTTCCTAT